>JAOYMZ010051580.1:0-13941 GCA_025802335.1 Pinguicula primuliflora | reverse complement strand
GTGTTGAATAACAAAAGTGAACCATCATCTGTACTTTCACATCGATCTTCCACTCTTCCTCCTGATTTTTACGACAATAATGGGTCAAAGAGACTGGAAATAGGTGAGGATCTATCTGCACTCTTTTTATTTTCATTTATGTCAAGCTATTACTTTTGTAGGTTATCTACTTTCTTTATATTTTATTTATTAAGATTGGTAACTGCACTGTAAGATTTTATTTTAGCTGAATTCTTATGATCTTTTTCCATGAAATGCTTGTGTTGTATACGAATCTTTACCTTTTTTATGCTTGGTAGTCTCCCTCAAATTAAAAAATCATCATACAGCCATTTAGCAAAGCCACGAAATAGCTGGGAGTCTTTAAAGTTGTTCCTCTAGTGTTTGATTCAGTTAAAGTATGTGTTTACTACTGTACTTACAGCAACGTCTGTATACCAAGCATATACCAGACATTACCGAAAATAATGCACCATGTCATCCCCTTGGATGAAAGTACCATTCTTAGTAAATTATGTTTGTGTTTACAAGGTGATATCACCATTTTGGACTACCTTGCTTTATGATAATCTGGGAGTCAACTCTTACAACTCAATTTCTATGTGGTTTGTTTTGTCTGTTCCTTTCCCTTGCATTTGAGATGTATCTTAGGCAATTCTTCATTTCTAGGAAAGGATTCTTCAAAGATTAGAAATCCTGATTCCGTAAAGAATGATTCTAGCAAGACCCAAGTTACTGCGGTGAATGTCTTTGGGAATGGGGCTGATGGATTATCTTCTATCAACGCTGTGCAGACAATAAATTCTGAACTCCATGTTTCTCAAAAGTTCAATCCGGTTTCAAGAACAACCCCTGGTTTCGAATCTAAGCAAGCGAATGGTGCTCTTCCAGAAGGTTTCTATGACAACAAAGATGCCGATATGCAGGCGCGGGGAATTAAAATTGTGAAACCAGATGTCAAGTAAGTGTGTGTTGTCATGTTTGTTCCCCTCAAATATGCCAGTACATCTTTGTTTTTATTGCTTCACCTTTTTAGTCTTGACGAGTTAGTCTCTTTGGAGAATATGATATGCCAAATCACTTTGTTCTATATGCTTCTTCTGTAAGACCCTCTTTTTTCTCATCATTTTCTATCTTGTCGCCTGGCCACCAATGCTTGACAGGGATGAATACAAAGAGTTTGAAAAGCAGATCCAAGAGGATCTAAAAGTGGTTGATAATCGTTTGGAGGAAGATGAGGTCATAAATATATCCCTTATTGTAAATCCATCATATCGAGCAAAGGGCAGATGCCTTTTTTATATCAAATATTTGTGCCATTTACATCTATTTTGTTACGATGTTGCAGTTTGACGCTGCTGAGATGATTGAAGAAGAGGGAACAGCTGAACAAATGTATCTGATGATTTTCGTAATGTCATATTATGGTCTTATGCTAGTTTAGCTTATTATATTACTCAAATGACTGGTTCTACTCTTGAAGGGAAGGGAAGAAGAGAATTGATATGCTGAAACGGAAGAAGCTGGAGCTTAAAGCTTCTAGGTCTGCTGGTGCTACTAAAAAAAATAAAGTCATACCTATTCATGAGGAATCATCCAGTGATGATGAAGACGAGAATTTGAATGTCGACTGGAGAGCTAAACATCTTTAGGGACGTCTCTGGATACATTGGAAATCCTCTCTTCTCTACTCAGGCAATTCCCTCTTCTCTACTCAGGCAATTCCCTCTTCTCTACTCGTAAGCGTTTCGCGAAAGAGAAAGTTCACCCACTTCTTTATCCATCACTTCGTTGGCATGCTATTAATGTTTGCTACAACTAAAATTTAGCTTATTTTTCACTACAAGATTTTTTGGATCATAATGTACAGAACATATGGCCTTCGCGAATGAGCTTTTTCCTCGACTTTTAATAGATCTTGCAAGTAGAGAGAGTTGCTACGTACGTCGATGGCATTGATGCTGCTTTGGCGTTGGTTGATTGTACTTGAGGAGATCCAAATGTTTGATTTTCAAACTTATGCTGCGCCCTCGCTCATCGATATTGTGCAGTTTATGCGTATCTGTTGGAGACACGAATGAGTTGACTGACTGTTCAACTTCCAGGGAATTTAACTGGACTTGTTAGCTGTAAAATTATGCGCAGATAAAGGCATTTTGGTAAAAGATCGGGTTGATTATAAAGGATTGCAAAATCCGTTGGTTCATAGGAAGCAGCAAAGGTTGGCTTGCTCCTTTATGGGGTATTTTAGTAGGAGGGATAACTAGAATATAGAGGAATGAGATTTAGTAAGATGAAAAAAGATCGCAGTATTATATAGGATTTCAGGGATGTATGATTAACTAAAAAAATTCAATTATTCCTCAAAATTCATAGGTTTACAAAGTAAATTTAATTCATCAAAATTCTCTTTTTTTCCCGGGTCAAACAGGAAATTTTTTCTCAAGCTATCTGATCATTAAACATAATATATAGTGAGATAATTTTTCAAAATTCTATTATATCGTGTGTATTAAATAGGGCCTTAGTATGAGGGCAATTTGTGAGAGTAATAATAGGCATTCAAAATTTTTATTTACAAATTTTTGACTGCATATTATTTTCTTCTACTTTTTTTTAATTACATCTGAAGGCACACATAATTTTAGACTACTTATATAGGAGGAAGAGACTTATGATCCTGTTTTGTTTTGCTTTATAAGAAAGTGATTCATTCATTCCTAAAAAATGTGTAGGTGCATATACAACCGGAATCGATATACGTCACCCCCCTCATCCCACCTCCAGCCCACCCCCAACTAGGTGGCATCCGACATGGCAGCCATTTTTTAAAATTTTCACCATATGGGTTTGTGTTCCCTCCGCCTAAACCAAAACTAAAATCGCGCGCTTCTCAAATTCGTCCCCTCCCCTCTCCTCTGCATCTGCAAGAGAAAACTGTGCAGATTCAACAATCCTTCACAAATCTGTTCAGCAGCGTTCTCCTTCAACAAGCCTGGTTCGGAAAATCTGTGTAGATTTGTTCTCCTTCACAAATGTGGTGAAGACATTGTTTTTACCAGATTCGCAAGTGTGAAGCCCAGATTCGTTCAATACCAGAGTCGTCGGTGTGAAGCCCAGATTCGTTTTTACAACGGTTCTCCGACATTGTCACAATCCTGCCTGACCTAATTTTTGAGGTAACCAAATCACAAATCTAATTTTTAGCTGAGACCAACAGCCGAACTGTGTGACCAAAACTCGGCATTGTGGCTTATTGTTTTTAATCTGAACCTGGTTATCTATAATATGTCATGGCTGTTATCTTGTTATGTGTTACTTGATCTGGTATTTGATTTTAACCAGGGGATTGAGGCTAATTTTGTTACTGCGGGAATCCTGTTAGTTGAAGTTGAAATCCTGTTATTGCTTTAAACTGAACTACATTCAAGCCATTTATTCATCCTGTTCTATTTCTTGTTAACGCCTCCACTCTTACTGAATGTGGTTCTATTTCCTGTTAGAACTATTTCCTGGTGTTGAGCTCTCTTAAAAAAAAACATGATAAAACTGAACCCTTTATTTAACCTCCACTTTTACTGAATGTGGTTCTATTTCCTGTTAGCTTCTGATTTTTTAATGGGTGCCATGTCAGATGCCACCTTGTTGGGGGTGGGCTGGAGGTGGGATGAGGGGGGGTGGGATATATTGGTTCCGACATACAACTTATACCTCACAATCCTGTCTTGGTTGCTGTTTAGTTCGGGGACACCAAAAAAAGGAAAATGCTATTTGCACATATTTTATTGACATTATTTGTTGACATTGTGAGGTGTCACCATCACAACCACATCTAAAATAAAACGATAAAACTCATGGTTGTGATGGTTAAGCATCACAAGGTTAAGAAATTGTGTCAATAAAGTGTGTATAAGTAGCATTACTCCCAAAAAAATAGAAGACAATTATTGTAATTGATATGTGCCCAAACTAAACAAATAATTATAGTTGATATTGATTACGAACATTTGCTTCAAAAACATAAATAATATGATGGTTTATTGTTTTTTTAATTTAGGCTATAAATAATTGTTTTTAATTTTCAGGAGGGCAAGTTTTCAAGGGAGACGAGGAGGGCAAGGAGAAAGGTGGTTGCTGGCATAATTCGTCAACGATGTTTCCCGGTGCCAACAATTTCGACACCATCTCCATGAGGGATTTGAAGCCAGAAATGATATAACGATTATCCCGTTGACGAGAAAGATAGATAATTTGCAAGAAGAACACAAAGCGAGAATTCTCCCCAAGAGGATTCCAAGCGGTACTCTCGATTTCCGATTTATTCAATGTAAATTTTCTCAAAACGGCTATCCCTAAACAGGCACAGAAGTCAGACTTATATAGTCTTCTAAGCAGTCTGCCCTAATCAGCAAAAGTACGAAAAATTCCCTAATTACTTAACAATTAACGAAAAAAATAATAAAAGGTCCAAAAATAAAGCCCACAAAATAAGGTCCACGAATCATCCGTCAAGACGAATTTCCGGAGATGCTCCTGCATTAGTCCCCCGGGGATGGAAAGAACTCGCCCTCGAGATCTGCGTCATCATCAAGGTAAGGGTTCAAATGCTTCACATTAAAGACATTAGACGTCTTTAAGTGACTCGGAAGGCGCAAGCGATATACATTATCATTAATCTTCTCAACAACTTTACAAGGTCCAATCTTGCACTCCTTAAGCTTGTTGTACTCGCCAACAGGGAAGTGATCACGCGCCAGTACAGCCCAAACAAAGTCACCCACCTCAAAGAGTACCTGTCGGTGGTGGCTGTCAACCACGCCTTATACTTGGAGTTGCTGTCATGGATAGTCTGGCGAACGTGATCATGTATGCCCTATAGGTACTCGGCCATCTCCTCTACCTTCGGATTGCTCCGCCCGAGGCACGGAATAGGGGCCAATTCTAGGATGCCCGACGACTTGCGACCCTGGACAATTTCAAATGGACTAAGGCTGGTGCTACGGCCTGGGCCAAAGCGAGGTCCCATTGCTTCGGTTTAGACCCAACCAAACAACGCAAGAGATTGCCCAAACTACGGTTTACCACCTCGGTCTGGCCGTCAGTCTGGGGGTGGTAGGCACAGCTGAAGTTGAGTTGTGTACTCAACTTGCTCCAAAGACTCTGCCAGAAGTGGCTAATGAACTTCATGTCACGATTCGAAGTGATGGAACGAGGAACGCCGTGCAGCCGTACAATCTCAGTGAAGTATAGATGGGCGATGCGTGCGACATCTATAGTCTTACGACAAGCGACAAAATGGGCCATCTTCGAGAACATGTCAACCACAACAAAAATAGAGTCTGAACCCTTTTGGGTACGGGGTAAGCCCAAAACAAAATCTATACTAACATCGAACCAAGGACCTTCAGGAATAGGTAAGGGCATGTATAATCTGGCATTGGTGAGGGCCCCCTTCGATCGATGGCACACATAGCAGCGCTGCACAAAATAGGCCATGTCACTACATAGCTTGGGCCATAATAATCAGTAGAAATAAGGGCAAATGTCTTATTGCGCCCAAAGTGTCCCTCGTTATGCAGCCCACTGACAATCTTCTGCCGTAAAGAGTAATCCAGAATGCACAGCCGCAAACCACGAAACAAATAGCCATCATGTAGGGTATAATCACAGCGGCGACCGTCCGTTACCTTTTGGAAGATTTTCCCGAAGGAAGCATCGGCTAAATATAGATCAGCGAAAGAATCAAAACCCATGACTTGAGTATGCATAGTGTTGAAGAGCACCGTCCGTCGGCTCAAGGCGTCAACGACCCGATTCAAACTTCCCGCTTGGTGCTTGAGCATGAATGTGAACAGGTTTCAAGCCAGATTTTGGCAACCGAGCCACTTCCGAGTCTGAACAAAGTATATTCGACCATCCTGACCATTGAAAAACAGAGAGAGGAGTATGCTAGTCATTCACAGTTGAATATTGGTGAGCATGGACTGACTGCCAGAGTGAACCAGAGATCAGGTGCAATGAGATGGACCCCTGTTGCTAAAGGTGTCCAGAAAAGCATGAAATGTGACCACCACGTTTTTCCAGGTCATATGATTGAAGATTGCTATAAGCTAAAATATTGTGAAAACTGCAAGATGACTAGTTATTCTATTGCAAATTGTTTCAAAATCAGAGATAAAACCAAGAAGAAAAAAAGATAAAATGTAGCCCAACGACCCAAGAAACCCAAGCCCATTTTATAGGGATGCTAAAAGGAGAGCTAGACCAAGTACACATGGTCACACCACGAATTTGGTTATGCAATCACCCCTTGATCATCAGCCTGTAGAGCCACAAATATCACACAACATGACTGACTGGGTGAGACAAGAAGTGACGAAGGCTCTTAAGGAGGTACTCCAGCTGCAACCGAACACATCCAATATGAGTGACATGGAATTCACAGGTACAATTTACTTAAATGCACTTATGGTGGCTTCTTATATACCCTCTGGTGCATGGATTGTAGACACTGGCGCGTCAAGCCATATGTGTCATGACTTGAAAATTTTTACGAGCCATAAACAAATTCAAGGCTGCTCTATGGTTCATCAAGCAAATGGGACAAGATCTAAGACTAAGTGTGTTGGCACATCAGTATTGAACTCACGTCTTATTTTATTAGATACACTATATATGCCTAATTTTAAGTTTAATTTGCTCTCGGTATCGAGACTTTGCAAATCTGCCCATGTCTTCTTTTCATTCAATCCGACATGCTGTCTTATACAGGACCTTGATACAAGAGAAGTCATTGCGAAAGGGAAAGGGTTTTTGGGCCTGTACATCCTTCATCTGCAGAAGAAGCTTCCGCTGTCACCTCCAACAAGTTGTTTTGAATATAAACCTATGATGTTTAGTAATTTTGTCAAAACATGTATATGGCATGATAGGTTGGGTCATACTTCTAATGCTGTTTTTTCACGTCTTTCCCGTACTAAATCTGCTTTTGAACTACCTTGTGATGCATGTCACAAGGCTAAGCAATGCAGGCTGCCATTTCCTTTGCATGTCCCGAATACAAGTTATTGTCTTGAGCTTATTCATATAGATATCTGGGGACCTTTTGTTCAAACTTCTATATGTGGAGCATCTTATTTCTTGACTATTGTTGATGATTACAGTAAGAGCACTTGGGTATACCTTATGAGAAATAAGGTAGAAGCTGTAGGTGTTCTTGAGAAGTTTCTTTCTATGGCTAAAACACAGTTTGATGCTAAATTCAAGATATTATGGAGTGATAATGGTGTTGAATTTACGAGTAAAATGTGCCAGGATATTCTGAATTCTCATGGAATTTCGCACCAAAGAAGTATAGCCTATACCCCTCAACAGAATGTGCCTATGTTGAGCGAAAACATAGGCACATTCTTGATGTTGCGAGAGCCATTCTGTTTAGAGCATCGATGCCACATAAATTTTGGGGTGAAGCAATTATAACTGCAGTTTATCTGATAAACAAATTGCCCACAGCAACTCTAAAGTGGCGGAGTCCATATGAGGCATTATACAACAAAAAAACAGATCTTCAACACATTAAAATGTTTGGATGTTTATGCTACGCTTCTAATCTTTCGCCTTCAAAAGATAAATTCTCACCTCGTGCCATCAGATGCGTATTTCTCGGGTATTCTTCATCCAGTAAGGGATATAAAGTATATGATCGGGAAAATAAACGGATGTTTTTATCCCGGGATGTTATATTTCATGAGACGATATTCCCATATCAGGTACAATCACAATCTCCACCATCTTTTAATGCTATGCCGCATCCAGCCCCAAATGTTGTTTTGCCAAGGTATGAAGACTCATCTACTGAACCTCTTAAATCCGTTTCATCAGCTGAGGAGATGACACCATCCGAGCATACAAAATCACCACAGAGAGATGATGCCTCACCATTAACCGGATTTTTAGATTTGCCACCAGAAAATGAATACTCTGATTAAACTGCTATGACCGAACTAATATCCCAAGATATTCAGCCAAGACATAGCACGCGCATCAAACAGCCGCCTGCCTCGCATAAGGACTATGTTCTTACATTACCACCTGCGGCAGTCTGTATGATGGCTACAAGAGATTCCAACGAGCCACAAACTTACTCTCAAGCCATTAAAAATCCAAGATGGATAGAAGCTATGCACACAGAGTTGAGAGCGCTTGAAAATAACCAGACGTGGGAAATAACAACACTCCCTCCAGGAAAGAAAGTGATTGGATCAAAGTGGGTATACAAGCTCAAACAAAACCCAAATGGCAGTATTGCATGATACAAAGCCCGACTAGTCGCTAAGGGTTATAATCAGATTGAGGGAATCCACTTCTCCGATAGTTTTTCACCGGTTTCGAAGCCTACTACAGTCCGAATTATGTTAACAGTGGCTGTCACCAAGGAGTGGAAAATTCACCAGCTAGATATTAACAACGCATTTTTGCACGGGCGCTTGGATGAGGAGGTGTATATGGCGATACCACAGGGGCGTCCAGAGTATAAATCAGACAAAGTATGCTTGTTGAGGAGAGTAATATATGGATTGAAGCAATCATCTTGGCGATGGAACAAAACTCTCACATCCTCTCTAATTGAGTATGGATTCAAGCAATCGGCTAACGACCATTGTTTGTTCGTTCTGAAATGTAACAATGCTCTTACAGTTCTTATTGTGTATGTGGTTGATGTGCTTGTTGCAGGAGATAATGAAGTGGAGTCAGTTAAAGTACCTCAGTTTCTTGACAAAGAATTCAGCACCAAACATCTTGGGGCTGCTTCGTATTATCTTGGCTTGGAACTCGTGTATACTATGTCAGGTCTTTATGTCTCACAGCACAAATATATCAAAGACTTACTACACGACACTGGTATGCTCGATGTGAGAAGTGCAACAACACCATTGCCTCCAGGTCTAAAACTAACCGCAACAGATACATCGGAGGAGATAGCTGATCGCACAGCATACCGAAGTATTGTGGGAAGGTTGTTGTACTTATCTTTTACACGGCCAGATATCAGCTACGCCGTTCAGCATTTATCGCAGTTTATGCAATCTCCGCGAGTATCTCATTGGTCAGCAGCTTCCCACGTTCTTAGATATTTGATGGGATGTGATACGCTTGGATTATTCATTCCGAAAACCAACACTCTCCAGCTTATGGCATATTGTGATGCGGACTGGGTGTCATGTGCAGATTCACGACGCTCTCTCACTGGGTATATGATATAGCTGGGAACATCTACCATTTCCGGGAAGACGAAGAAGCAATCAACGGCATCTCGTTCTTCGGCAGAGACGGAGTACCGCAATATCGCATCAACAGTTTGCGAATTACTTTGGATAACGTATATATTACAGGATATGGGAGTACAACCTTCAACACCGATTCCATTGTTTTGTGATAATAATGCAGCCATACACTTGGTTGCTAATCCCGTTTTCCATGAACGGACTAAGCATATAGAGATTGACTGCCATCTTGTACGGGATCAGTATAAAGCCGGTTTCGTTCAGCCAGTCTATCTCCCGTCGCACGATCAACTTGCTGATCTCTTCTCGAAAAATTTGCCATTGGTGCCTTTTCAATATCTGATGTCCAAGTTGGGTCTCGGATTATCACCCTCCCCTCCAACTTATCGGGGAGTGAAAAAACATGATGAAAAATCACTTTCAAAATCCTCTCATTGTCCACACTGCTTGACCCTTCCAGATTCGATTACCTTCCAAAATTAGACTTCTTGTTGCACATCATTAGTTAAACACTTTCTCTCCTTCGGTCTTTCACTCTCCTCGAGCATTCCGCCGGAAACAAACTTCGCAAGACCTCAGTTTTCTTCTACTTCAGAGTTCAGATCATCCAAATTTTAGATTCTTTCGTGTTCCGGAATCTTCAATATCAACCACCCGCTCGTCGAAAGCGTCCTTATTCTTTGACTTACAACTGTAGCTTGGCATTATAAATTCTGATGATGCCACGAAAGTCAGATGTCAACTATTGAAATTGATTATAAGAGTTAATTGATTCAAATAAAATATGATCTATCAATAGGATTTGACATCCCAAACAAATTCAATTGTTCGGGCTTATTTTGCCTAGTCATTAGTCAAGACTCATCAGTCGTATTGTACGTTAATTTATTCAATAATCCACTTAAAATAACTGTTAGGGACCAGTTCAAAGTTCATTCAAAGTTATAACCCAATGGTCCCATAATTATGAGGCCATGGGACGAAAATCTGTAGACATATATTTCGACCAACAATGAATTAGTAGTGGAGTGGAGGCGGCTGTGGAGTGTTGACCGAATCTTGAATTTTTAATTTGATTTGGGCATTAACTTCAAGAAAGTATGATCAACAAAATACTGTGGACCACGTTATAAGTCTCCTCACTTATTCTTTTAATTCTTAGCAGTGTGGGACACCATTCCTGAAGAAACAGGATTTCTATCAGTCGGCAATTTGCAGACAGTGAGAGAGAGAGAGCTCCAAGTATATAGCAGGACGACGCACTGTGCTGTGCAGAATTTGGTTACATAATCATGGAGATAATTGAGTGGTGGTGCTGGTGGCTCCGTCGCATAATCGTGGTGTCGGCCTTATCTACGTTGTGTGTTCCGGTGAATTCGAACCCGCAGATCAATCTGTTGAACTCGGGATGCAGTTCATACAACGTGACCGATATTGCATACTTTTTCAGCAACCTCAACGCCTCCTTCGCAAACCTCAGGTCTCAGCTGTCGAGCAACGGGACGCGGTTCGCCATCGCACAGCAGCCGCGTCCTGCGTACATGATGACTCAGTGCAGAAACTACCTGTCGGGGATGGATTGCCTGGCATGCTACGACGCGGCGGTTGCCCTGATACGAACATGCTCCCCCGCAAATGGAGCTCGAGTTCTATATGATGGCTGTTTTCTCAGGTGGGGGTCCAGTCCATACTTTCATGTCTAGTTTTAAATTTTAACTGATATGTTGTGTCTGAACTGAAGGTTCGAGAGCAACAACTTCTATAACCAATCCACTGATCCGGGAAGTGGTCAGATATGCAGCAACCGGACCGTGACTCAGCCAGCTACGTTCAATGCCCAAGGCCAGATATTGCTGACTGATCTTCAACTTGTAACACCGAGAATTAAGGGGTACTTCGCCGCAACTACTAATACTACAAATGGGGTAAATTCAACGATCTACGGTGTGGCTCAATGTGTTGAAACGATCGACGAGAATGGGTGCGATATGTGCTTAGCTGTGGCATATGAAAATATAAGAACCTGCTTGCCAAGTGCGGATGGAAGAGCCTTTGGTGTGGGTTGTTTTCTTCGATATTCCGACACACGGTTCTTTGCTCATAATCAGATTATTGATATCACGCCTTTTCTACGCTTACAAGGTAATTAATTAATGGCTGATTTTGCTCGACTCCACTCCACCTAAGTTACATAGTACTGCTACTGATGAATGATGATGTGGTTTATCTTTATAGGCAGTTCCAGGAATAAAGGAGCAATCATCGGGATAGCAGTTGGAGGTCTCGTTCTGATTCTAGTTGCTCTGTTCTTGTGCTGCAAACTGTCCAGAAACACGGCAAAGAATAGGAAAGGTGAGATTATCTAACTCTTTTTTTTTTTAGACAACAAAAGGTTGTCTTGATATCTTTCGATGGCGACTATTGTAACGATGTTTCTCCTGCTACAGTGGATATTTTGTGGGCAACCGAGCTCCAAGGTCCAAATATATACAGATACAAGGATTTGAAAAGGGCAACAAATAATTTTAGCGAAGAAAACAAGCTGGGAGAAGGAGGTTTTGGTGATGTGTACAAGGTAAACAACTTAAGCCTGCCTGTCGTGAAATTTCTTCATTCTGCAACAGCAGTGAATAAAAACTTTGTTCAAAATCCATCCATCAGGCCACCTTGAAGAACGGCAATATCGTTGCGGTCAAGAGACTGGACATATCTTCTGGTAGAGCGAAGGCTGATTTCGAGACAGAAGTGAGACTTATAAGTAACGTTCATCACCGCAATCTTGTTCGCCTCTTAGGATACTGCAGCAAAGGATCAGAGTTGCTCCTTGTTTACGAGTACATGGCAAATAGAAGTCTCGACAGATATTTATATGGTATGTTGATCTATTATGACTAACCAATTTTTTGGCTGCAAATCTAATGCTAGAATTGGGGTGACAGGTCCCAATCAAGGAACGCTCAACTGGAAACAGCGGTTTGATATAATCTTTGGAACAGCAAGAGGCCTTGCATATCTGCACGAGCAATACCACGTAACCATCATACACCGAGATATAAAGCCTGGAAATATCCTGCTGGATGATGAATTCCAAGCCAAGATTCAAGATTTTGGGCTAGTTAGGCTTCTACCACAGAATAAGAGTCACGTGAGCAGCAAATTTGCAGGGACATTGTAAGTTTCTCATCTCTGTCAAACTTGCAGAAAGATAAAAAAGTGTCAGATTCTTACTTGAATTCCTTGGATCAGGGGATATACAGCACCAGAGTACGCAATCCACGGGCATTTGTCTGAGAAAGTGGACATCTACGGCTTTGGAGTTGTAATCCTTGAAATCATCAGAGGTCGGAGAGGCAGTGACATGAACGCCAACTCTGACACTGAATATCTGCTAGAAGAGGTAACATTACAATGTGTGCACAAATTCTTCCTCCTCAACAATCAATTTCATTGTTTCTAAGTTGGTGAACATAATATGCAGGCTTGGAAACTGTATGATCACGACATGCATGAAAAACTAGCAGATGAGACGTTGAATTCAGAAGAGTATCGCCCCGAAGACCTCAAGAAAATGGTGGAAATTGCTTTAATTTGCACGCAATCACCTCCTTCTTCAAGGCCAACTATGTCTGAAATTCTCGTAATGCTCTTGAGTTTGACTGATCAACCGGTCGAGCCAAAGCCAATATGCCAGCCTTTGTTCAGTTATGGATCCACCCCGACTCTTGCTGATACAACCAGCTTAGCGTTCTCGGAGCATACTTCTATTGCAACTAATTCATTCAGCCAATTCACTGGCCGCTAAGTTATAGTCCGGCCAGAAAATCACGAATCTCGGGTGTGTGTGCAGTGAGAACTCACCCTCAATGCACACTATGCAGTGTCCACGTGACACTGTGGGATTGGTGCGGCAGGTGGGCCGGTGTTCAACATCTTTGCGCGGGCCTACTAGCCGGCCAATCCCACAGTGCCACAAGGGCAATGCACAATATGCAGTGAGGCCAAAAATCACTGAAACATATATAATAGTAATGTGGTTCTAAATCAATAGTAAATGTCTAAGGCCCTGCTTACTCCAAACATATTTTGTCTAGTGTTATTTTGATTATGATTATTAATGGTATCAACATCCCTGTAGTAAACGTGTTTTGTCGAGCGATTTTGATTACGATCGTCAAGGTACCAGGTGTACACTTGCAGCTTGACTACGCACAATGAAACACTTAAATGAACAAGTAATGTAAATTTTGTCCTCACGTGTATTTGATATTTAACACACTAGTAGGACTGTCAACGGTATTCGATAACTGTTGACTGTACCGAATACCGACAGTTCATTAACTGAAACGTCACATGTACCTGTAATGGTATAGGTTTCGCCGTACCTAAGAAGTTCAATATGTTAGGAGTCTTTTAGGGTTTAGGGTTTAGGGTTTAGGGTTTAGGGTTTAGGGTTTTAGGGTTTAGGGTTTAAGGTTTAGTTAGTGGGAGTGGCTCGAAAGTCGAAAATCTTATCATTCGAAAGAGTGAGCATGGAAGAGTTCCTCGACAATATTTTCGGATCGAGGAAACGTGTTCTTCTACGCACCTTTGGAAGTGGAGGAGCCTACCTCTTATCGTGAGGCTATAGACTCGCCCGATAGTGAAAAATGGCTATGTG
>JAOYMZ010051569.1:0-13942 GCA_025802335.1 Pinguicula primuliflora | reverse complement strand
TAATATAATGTTCGAATTACTAGCATGAATGTCTAGCTTAATGAGCTTAAAATATGATATGATTTTGGCTCATCATACTCCCATCCTTCTTTTTCACAAATAACACGGGTGCGCCCCAAGATGATGCACAAGGTCGTATCTGCCCCTGGTCTATCAACTCCTATAACTGAATTTTCAGCTCTGACAGTTCCTTCGGTGCTATTTTGTAAGGTGCCTTTGACACTGGAGTAGCTCTTGGAATCAGATCGATTCCGAACTCCACCGCCCTATTCGAAGGTAAATGTGGTAGTTCTTCCAGAAATACGTCGGTGAACTCACTCACCACAGGTATCTCATTGAGTTGAAGCATCTGATCTGGCGTGGTTACGAGGAATGCCAAATATGTGTCGTGGCCTTTATGGACCAGTCGTCGAGCCTGTATGGCCGAAATGATCTCAGTGGTGGGTTTTCCTCGTACTCCCAGCACACCCTGACATATGAAAGACTATTCCCCCGGTGGTTGAAATATTACACACTTGTTTCGGCAATCGATATGCACATAGTTAGTCGCCATCCATCCCATCCCGAGTATGAGATCAAAATCCTTCATGTCCAGCACGATGAGATCCGACAACATTGTCGTACCCCCAATGCATATCGGGCACTGCAGGACGCACTCAGTGGTCATCGCTGTCTTATCCATGGGCGAAGAAATTAGGCATGGCACGGTCATCTTACTGGTTGAAATGCAGACCCTCCTCACGTACTGGGTCGAAATAAATGATCGGCCAGCACCACTATCAAATAAAGTATAGGCCTGTCTGCCATAAACACTTAGATTACCTGATGCCCAAGCAACTTCAGTTCACATATAAACATTACTCTCTCTAATAATATCAGCTGGAATAGTCTAATATCACATGTCATAACATATATGGAATTGGGTTCTTAAGAGCGTACCTGCAACAACCTCGTCCAACCGCTCCTCAGCCTGCTCTTGTGTGATAGCATAAACTTTATCTCGTCCGGGAGGCAGGGGTGGAGGGGGGGCAAGGGTCCTGGGTGCCGAGCAATCGGCTGAGCCTCAACAGGCCTCATGGGGCACGTCACCTATCCATGTCCCCTCTTCCCACAGTGGAAACAAGTCTTGTTCTGCCAGAAATCCACTCGACTTCTCTGATGTAATCTAGAGCCCGAAGGGGGGGGGTCACCGATGCGATGGGGCTGGCACAGTGGTCCGAGTCTCGGAGTACCTCACCCTCTTTGCCTCACTCTCTGTCTCGATCAGCTCTGGCTCCACACGGACTGCCGCATCTAGCAACTCCTCAAATCTGTTCGTGATCACGCTGTTCACGGCCATGCGATATGATCTAAGTAACCCATTCCGAAACCTAAGTATCTTCATCACAGGGTTCCCCATCATGTGTGTAGCATATGGCCCAGCTCATGAAATCGGAGTTATAGCCTAGCATTGTCTCACCCACTCTTTGGGTGCAGCTCTCGAACTCCCACAACTTCTGGATCATCCAAGAATTGGGGATATAGTAACGTCTGAAAGCCTCGCGGAAAGCAACCTAACTGTATGATCCCTAAACTCATACACTCTGGGCTATGCCCGTCCACCACGCCGCAACACTACCGGTCAAGTAGAACACCGCCACTTCCACCTTTAGATCGTCAGGTGTCTCGCAAGATGTCATATTCTTTTCGACCTCGAGTATCCACTCCTCAACATTCCCGGGCCCCTTGTACCCCTTAAAGGTACTAGTCCTCAACTTATGCATCGCTTCTTGTTGCACACGTAAGCTGCGTGGTCCAGTCGGCCTGATTGGATTGGGAACGGCTGGGGTAGGACCAACTACAATAGGAGCACTCTCGGTCGGTGCTGAACTGGATGGTTTTTCCATATATGCCGCTGCGATGGCCGTGAGTACCCGGAAGGTCTCCACAGGTATCACGCTCACTGGTACAGGTGGCGTAGGCTCCAGTGTCTCCCCCTGCCCTTCAGGCCTGGTGACCACCCCTATAGGTGCAGGGAGGTCGGCACGGGACTCTGTCTCGTGGCTCACCTCATCCACCGACAGCATGTTTCCGTCCGTACCAGTCTGAGATTACGGTCGACATCTACCCTCCATAGCCTGTACCAATTTCAAACAGTTATTCTGATATACTTTATCACATATCGTAGACTAACTCCTACTTATCCTTTCTACCCATTCGATGAGAGGTTGCCCTAATCATGTCAATCCCCTTTTTAACAAAATTAGGGAAAACCTGGCTCTGATACCAACAGTAACGAACCCCAATTTCGAGAATTTGGGTTGAGAATTTGGGTTGAGTGTTCGTTATGGCAGGGAAAACCTGGCTCTGATACCAACAGTAACGAACAAGGACTTCTTTACTATCTTTACTGTCCATACCCGAACCCATTTTGCCAAGGTAAAATTAAACACCAAATATAACAAAATAAGTCTTAGCGTCGAAACATAAACTAAGTAGCGTAGCACATAAGATCCAAGCCCGACAAAGTCTCAACCACTTAAAAACAAGTCTTAACGACATAAAAGACGGAAACGGGTCAAGGCCCAAGTTCTTATTAAAGGCTCAACGACTCTTTCTAATCTCCGAAAAATCACCCAAGTGAAGCTCCGGGAATCAACATCGCTCTGGCTCTGCAATCAAACATACGGAAGGGTTCGTGACTCTCAATGACTCAGTGGATAATCAAATCGAGGGCATACATGCAATAATATTATATTCATGTAATAAATCGTAACATTTAATGAAACTCCTAAACATTCGTAAACTAGAAATCTATTTAAATAAATTTCATGTGAGACTAAGGTATTAACTCATCTAACATCATGCCAAGTAGGAAATCAAAATCCACCTAAGCACACGCTTATCATATAAGAAACATTATTCGACAAATAAACACGGCCGAAAATGCAAACCATGAACTCATTAGATCACTCCGTTCGGACTAATCTCCGGCATGTCATGTTCAGTCCCACTCATCACCGCTCACGGGATCTCGCATTATCATCTCTCCGACGAACACAGTCTCAATCGGTTCACAAAGTCTCCTCAAGCGTTCATTTCAACATATCCCAGTAATATGCTTCACAACTCAAATCAATTGACCACGTTAAACTGTTTCACCCATCCCTCACGTATAGCAGCAATAACACCGGATTTCGGGTTCCATTCATAAAGCATCAATTCATATGATCAATTTCAGGCGCCCCAAAGAGGTACATGCTTCGAAATAATAAACCCAACACGTTTACGAAACATATAAACATAGATCTCATCTACTCCCATACATGTCTGCAACAAAATTCCCAAATCCATCTGATGAACCAAAATCACATCGTAATTTAAGCTCATTAAGCTAGAGATTCATTATAATTATCTCGCATAATCTTTATATACATACTTGATTTCCCTCCATTTTATGTGATATAGGTACAATTCAACATTTAGGGATGTGTTACATGAATTTTGAATTCATCTACACCCAAAACAAGGACACATGGCTGAAAGGAAAAGTATATACAGTTTAGGAAAAGGCCAACAACCACTAAGAAAGGTGTCTCTCCATTTTAGAAAGAAGAGTAATGCTACTTGTACACACTTTATTGACACAATTCATTGACATTGTGATGTGACAACCATCACAATCACATGTTATATTATTTATTTTCTTTTAATTGTGGTTGTGATTGTTGCTACATAATAATGTCAACCAATAATGTCAAAAAAATGTGTACAAATAGCATTTTCCTAGAAAGAATATGCAAATGACTTGCTCGCCCTTGAAACAGTAATATCTCGCCAAGGAGAGCTCGGATTGATCTTTAATTTGAGAAGGAGAGAGGTCAAAGGGTCTACTACAAGTTGTCTCTTTACATAAAAGTCGTAAAATGGGTCCAAGATGGTGATATCACCTCATTTATCCGAAAGGATAATTTCTGCGTGAAATGACTAATCAGCCCCTTGCACGAGTTGTATCTCTCAAACGGCTCGGAGAATGACCATGTAATTTCACCACAACCTACACCTAGAAGTCCTATACAGCTTTGCTTCACACTTTGGATGCAAACGGCGCCGCCAAGGGGGTCATCAACTCTAATTTTTACAAGGTATCCAAAATTGAGCAAAGACACATATATCCTTACTAAATGAGGAAGGAGCGCCAAAATGTGAAGGGACCAAGTTGTCAATGACCAAGTTCACTTGACCTAAGTCCCACACGAGCTCCTTATTCAGCCATAAAACACTCTGGAGGCCGCACTCTTGGAGAAGAAGCGATTTTAGAGAAGAGAGCTCGTGTACAAGGAAGAAGCTTCGGATGCTCCTCCACCTTGCTGCACCTATGGAGTTCTTCTATCTTTATCTTGTATTTGTAGTAGCTCATGCCTTAAGCATGAGCTAATTTTCTAAACCTAGGGCTCGGCTCTTGTGGATTTACCATGTTCTAAACCATGTTTATTTTGGATGAATGTCATTTCTCCAATCTTGATGCATCTTGTGGTTTATGATTATGGGTTCTATCTTAACTAGTGTTATGCTTAGATTCTTACCATGTTGAGGGTGTTGCCTTTTGAGGCTTGATCAAGGTTTGGCTTACAATGGAGGAGTTAGATGGGAATACAACCGTGAGATAGTGGACCAACATCAACTCCTTCCATGTGATAAGCAAGCCGATGATGAGCAAGATAGGTTAGCCTTTGCTCGGTTGAGTATCTTTTCCTTGTGCCTCTACGGACATTGAGAAGAAGAGACTCCCACATTGTGCACGTCTAAGTTCATTTGGGCATAGGACCTCAGCTTATGACGCCATGAACCAAAGGATAGACTAAATTGATCTTCAGTTGGTAACCGTCCAACTAAGTTCTCTAGAGAAGTAGGTGATGGGATTGACGACGCCATTCACCTATGGGAAGTGAGGATTGACAACCCCAATTACTTCTCCTAGAAGACGAGTGTGCACCATTAAGCAGCACTTAAAGCTAACCTTGTAGTAAAAGAAGGAGAGTAATGCATTCATTCCGAGTTAGACAAGATAGGAGCATAGTAATGAAGCTTTAGGAGCCGAGTCTTGGGTTACTTCTCTTGTTTGCATACTCCGTTGTTAGTCACTCTAGTTGTTAGAAATCAATCACAACCTTATGATTGCAATTTTCATTTGGTTTAGAAACAGATTATGCATGCTTAGTCGTTGCTTCTTTGGGAGATGACCCTTGCTACCAAGCGAGGTTACTACTTGACGATTGTGTACACTTGCACATTCTCATAGGCGGTTGAGAAATCGCCTATCATCATCCGACCTTGATGTGATGGATAACGTCGCCTTCCACACACCTATCCATTTGTATAATGGATTCTAAATATTTGAAACTATCTGTATGTCGGAGGGTCTGGTTTGCAATCCTAACTTCCATTCCACTTACCTCTGTTTCATCAGCAAAATTGCATGCCATATACTCTGTTTTCGGGCGACTCAATCGGAGACCCTTCGCTTCCAATGTCTCTCTCTAATGCTCCAACTTAGCCTTGACCTTCTCCTTCGTCTCAGCCACTAGGACAATATCGTCTGCAAACAACATACACCACGGCACTTCATCCTGTAAATCCTGTGATAGTACATCCATAATTACTGCAAAAAGAAACGGACTCAGCGCTGACCCTTGATGCAATCCTATATCCACTGAGAAATACTTTGTCTCTCCCACTAGGGTTCGCACGCTAGTCTTCGCACCTTCATACAGGTCTTGTATAGCCCTCACATACATCCATGGGACCTTTTTGATTTCTAGACACTCCCACATAACCTCTCGTGGTATAGTGTCGTATGCCTTCTATAAAGATCATATGGAGATCTCATTTTCATGCTCGGTATTTCTCTATAAGTCGTCTGAGGAGATGTATTGCTTCCATCGTCGACCTTCCTGGCATAAAACTAAATTGATTCTCCTTTACTTGCACTTCCCCCCATAGTCTAAGTTCAATAACTCTCTCCCACAATTTTATAGTGTGACTCAGGAGTTTAATACCCCGATAATTGCCACATTGTTGCACACCATCTTTGTTCTTATAGAGTGGAACTACTACGCTACTCCTCCACTCCTCCGACATCTTTCCTGTCGTCAGAATAATGTTAAAAAGAGTCGTAAGTCACTGAATTCCTATGTCTCCTAAACACTTCCACACTTCGATCGGTATGTTACCCGTTCCTACTACTTTCGCACCTTCCATCTTACTAAGAGCTCCCTTCACCTCCTCTGCCGAAATCTGTCTCACCATGCACCGATTCACTGGTCGGTGCACTTCCCCGTCCCCTACACCGCCACTATATTCATGTGTTTCATTAAATACTTTACTAAAGTATTCTTCCCACCTCTCTCTTATGTCTCGCTTCGAAAAAAGAGTTTTTCCTTCCTCATTTTTGATAAATTTAACATTATCAATATCCCTATTCTTCCTAGCTCGTGACTTAGCAAGCCTGTATATATCTTGCGCCCCCTCCTTAGTATCCAATCTCATATACATACCCTCGTATACCTTATTTTTAGCTTTCGCCACTGCTCTCTTTGCCTCGCTCCTTGCCTGACGGTATGTCTCTTTTAGTTGCATCCTCTTCTCATCCCCATTTGATGCCATAAGTTGCCTAAATCTATCTTGTTTGACTTTAACTTTAGATTGCACCTCCTCACTACACCACCACGCTTCCCTGCCAAGCCTCGCTCTGCCGGATAATACTCCTACAACTTCTTTAGTTGTGGCCCTAATGATTGTAGCCATGGGAGCCCATAGGCGATCCGCATTCTCCGCTATGATGTCCGAACAAGCAGGGGCAACCTTATCTCTGAAGGAGGTAGCCGCCTCGCCCTTAAGGTTCTTCCACTGTATTCTTTCTATACCTCCTCGCCTCCTCTCCCCCACTTTTCCTTGTACATTAACATCCATCACCAAAAGACGATGTTATGACGTCAGTGATTCTCTCGGCAAAACTTTACAGTCTGTGCAACAAATCCTATCTCTTTGGCGCAACAGGAAGAAGTCAATTTGTGTACTTCGCCCTCCATTAAGGAAGGTGATTAGATACCCATCTCTCTTTTTAAAGTATGTATTGACCACCATCAATTCACGTGCTGCCGCAAAGTCCAACAACTCCCGACCGCTATCATTTCTCGGATCAAACCCAAAACCACCATGCACACCTGGGTACCCATCAACTCGTACCCCCACATGAGCATTAAAATCACCATCGATGAAAATCCTTTGTTCTATAGGGATACTACTAACTACAGTATCTAACTTGTCCCAAAAAGCTCGCTTCTCACCCTCCCCTAGCCCCACTTGAGATGCATACCCGCATACAACATTCACCACCTCTATCCCAACTCCATTCTGCTATTTTGATCGTCATTAGTCTATCGTCACACCTCACCACGTCCACTACACATTCCTTGAGTTTCTCTGATACCATAATTCCAACTTCATTCTGCCCACTAACCGATTCAGAGTACCACAATTTATACCCGTTTACCTCTCTTGCTCTCTCGCCCTTCCTCCATATCCAAGCAATCCCTCGTTAGTAGAATAGAACTATGCATCTGCATTTGTCTCCCCTTCAAGCAATGGAGTTGAACTGAGCATGTCAATGGAAGTACCAACATGATTTGAATCTTCATTGTATCGATCTGAAGCATGAAGGAAAATACTTGCGTCCAGTATTCGAGAAAGCTCTAGGTGGACCCTAGGTGGCCAGAGTACCTAAGCGGCCTAGTCGCCCACCTAAACAGGTTTTAAGTGGTCTATGCGGTAATTCAGGCAAGACAGAGGGTGACAGTCTAGTGCCTAGGCAATGCCTAAATGGCCCGTGCGACTGCCTTCTCAAACAGAGTCTGTGCCAGAAAACACATTCGAAACACACGATCAAACAGTCTCAAATTGAATCTGATCACACGACAACAAGTTTTATGAAAAAAAAGCTTACCTATGAACCTGATTGCAGCCGAAATGAACAAGACAGATGTCAAAATAAGAGAAGTTATCCTCCAATTGTTAACATGATTAATAAGAGAAGTTCAATGCAGTTACGAAATACTCAAGAAGTGCCTTCATTGAGTGGGTTGGTGGAAGAAGAGAGGTGTGGATTGAGAGAAATAATATGCAATATCTAAATCCCAAAGATTATAATCAAAAATGCTGAAACTGTTTCATCTTAATATATAGACGTAGACTAACATAGCAAGTCAATCAAGCAACACAAAGTGTCAAAAACACAAAACCAAATCCATTTTGCTAATTGCAATTAATTGTTCATTTAATGTTAAATCTACAACCATGCAAAAAATATAGCAAAATTCATACAAAAAATTACATCTTTAGCTAAAAAATGTACTGCTACATGGCTCTAACACACGAATCTTATAATTACGCACATATGTAGGGTAACATATTAAATAATACATCAAGCAACATACCGTCAAAATCACATAAACATATTCATCACATATCCAATCACATATATGAATATACCATTAATTACACATTTTTTAAGTTCTTTAATTTCTCAAAAGTGATTGTTCAAGTAAATGATACAAATCTTTTATATTCAATAGTAACAGTCCTATCCTAATTCTAATTCTTGTGTAACTGCCTTCTTAATCTTCCAACGGCATTCTTGATCCCTTTTGTGTGGTTATGATCGACAGTTTTGTAACGAACTTGTACTACTTCATTTTGCACGGTTGGGATTGAATGTAGTCCTTTTTCTTCATCTTGTTCTGTGACCTAGTAGTCTTTTAGTTCTGTAGACAATAGGATCCGACCGAGATGTGGGGATCCTATCAGATACCTTATGCTGCGTCGAGACAGGTTCTCCATCTTTCCTCACTATGGCAACTCTATGAATGGCAATCTGTTCTTTTAGCTCAATACTATATCTATATATTACGATAAGACGAAAGTCAATGGTCAACTCTCAAAAATGTCAGAGCACGTTAGTATTTTAAAGGAGGTTCTGATAAACTATGCTGAACTACGAGCTTCACAGTAGAAAATTGCGTGGTTACATGCTAATGTACATGATCGATAATCTGAACCGAAGTACATTGCGGCCCACGTCACATCAACAGCCCATTCAACTTTTTGAGAACAAACGGGCCACGCCCAAATTTTGGGAAATTGCCAAGGACAATTTCACCATCAACTTCCCACATTCCAATTTTCACATCTTCCCCTTCATCGTTCTGAAAATCCAAAAATCGGTGACCCCACCTTCTCATCCCTCTCCCATCCAAATGACCAAATCAATGGTTTCAAATTTGCGGATTACCGCAATTAACCCATGTTTTCTGTCAACGAAAGTCGCAGATAACGGGTAATGGATAAACGTTGGAACCCGTTAGGTCAAATCCTATATTCGTTGCGAAGCCATTCCTCTTCGTTTATCCTCTTCGACGAGGGATTTCGATGAAGTATTAGTTTCTCTTTCACTATCTCTACAATTGTGCTTCCTTATCTGTTCCACAAAATATATGAGATATGACAAACATGCGGACTGTAGTCTATTTACGTGCAAAATCTATGCAACAGTTGGGTTGTGGTTCATCTCATCAATTGATGCCTGACTTATCCCCTCTTCGATTACGGTTTATCCCCTCATTTCTATTTATTTGATTCTGTTAATTCCATATCTCTTTACTCGATTTAAGTAGATCCTCTTATGACTCCATCTATATAACAGATGAGCATTTCATTTTGTTCACCATTTACGTCATCAATGGTCCTTCAGGTTTGATTTCCAAACTATTGCATTGGATTTACACGTTTACAATTCTTCCTGTTCTGATTCACGCTTCCATTACACTACTATTTTTAGTTGCTTGCAGATTTTTTTTATTCTAATTAGTTATTTGTTAGTTTTGCATATTTCCTACACTTACCTCTTCCATTACGTTAATGCTTAATTTGGTTAAAACATGTCATGCTTTATGTTTGCTTATGTTTTTATGACTTCAAGAGCACATTCATTCAACCTGATGACATCAATGCACAATCAAGATGACACATCCAATGTGAACAATGTTATTGATGAAAGCACACAATGAACAGGTGACTTAGGAAATTGCACTTATCTAGATTACTTTGTAACATAATTCAAATTTTTCATTAGCTTATGAATTCTACCTCTCAACATTTCATATCATTTGGAAGAAGAAAGTGGATCAGTGAAATATTACTTGGGGAAGCATAATTTTGCTTTTGGAGTTGCAATAACTACGTACGTGATGGCACCAATGGGTCGTCTCTAATGTTGCTGCATTTTTTGTATTATAATCAAGTTGTTGTCCTAGCAAATTGCTTTATTTATGGTGACATTGAAGTAGCATACATGATTACGAGCAATACTTTTCAAACCAGTTCAACAACGTCAAAGGATTATTGCAGAGGCACCGTATATCATACAAACAAATGCATCCATCCAATTTAACATTGAAAAAATTATTTCAAACGATAAGAGTACTAAACGAACAGATGGATCAATTGATGTTGATGATGTTGCACAAACCTACATATGTGTAAGCAAAGCTAATTGGCTCATTCAATCACATTCTACATTAAACACAAGCAATAATCAGGTAAACCCTTTAGCCACGGATCATACACTAGTTATTCATTAAAATAGTGAATTTTGATTACAACTTAATATCAAGTCAATTCTATGCTTAGTATTGATTGTAATACATCCATATACTATTATACAACAAACGAAAATAACAATACCGCCCAAATCTTGCCTGTTAGTCAAAAAACCTTGCCTATTCCACAAACTACTATAGCTCGGTAACCAATTTTTTAGTTACCAATCATTTCGGTATTTAATCTGCTCTATTTTTTGCATCGCAATTGAACGTACACTCTAGTGTATTTTAAGGTATTCTCGAGCAGTTACTTTATCATTTGCTATCATCTGCTCAGAATAAGATTAAAATTCACCGTAGATATCATAAAAATGCTGCGTCAAACTATTCAGAAATTAGCAATCTCAATTTTTTTTTAACCCCCAAAACGAAGCCTTTCATTATAGAAAATGATTTACAGTGAAGAGCATGGAGCTCCCAAAACCTGTAGTGTATCTACTAGGAAGGAAAAAACAACAAAAACCTAGCCTGCTTAACCGCACGGTCTCGCCTACATTCCTGATAGAGCATATGTTCGTCTCAGTGGCCAGTATATTGAGAATTAAACCCTGCAATGTCACAAGCAAATTGCTGCATATTCCCTTCATCCTCAAGCTCCAGACTATAACCTTAGAAGTGCAGCTTTGTACATCCGTCTATATCCCAATCTAATAAAGAAGAGAAACTTGGGCAACACTGCTACAAGCTTATGTGAAAACAGAACCTATGAAAAGGAAAGTTCTACCCTTCCGCACCTAGGTCCTATACATCCGGACTAACAGAGGGTAACTCCTACCCGTCCGGACCCTGCTAAGTGAAGAGGGAAAATCGTCCCACCTCCTCAAAACCCTTACTGGCAAACCTCCGGAGTAAGTGGGAAATCCAGGAAGGAAAAAAGAGTACGGCACCCAATTTGTCTCTTTTACAGAATTATTGTGTGTGTGCGCCTCCCTCGTGAGCAATCTCAGTAACTTGAACCATTCAGAAATATTAGAATACTCCGTCAAACTATTTCGAGACTCTTCATAAATCTTCAACATTTGAATCCTGTAACAATTTCATTGAATTTAAGAAAAATGGCCATTGAAATTAATAAAAATATCCGTAGAATTTAAGTAAAATTGTCATTTTTTCATGCTACTCATGCAGAAAAGTTAAAAATAACATCAAGAACTCACTATAAATCTCACAAATGCAACTGATATTAAAGAGCTAATTGTTTAAGGTTATGCATAATGCACCTTGTTTTGCAAACTAATAAGACCGATAAATCAACAAAGCACAATTGATAAAAATGAATTAAGTATTTATACATATTTTTATAGAGAGATTCCATTAACATGTTACTATAATTCTATAACAATATTATAATTAGAGGTTATAGCACCTGCCGAAAAGTGAGTCCCCCAAAATTTTTAAGTTTTGATTAAAAATTACAACACACATGAGAAAATTAGAACGAAATTATAAGCATGAGAATCCTGTCAAAACAATATTATGATCTCCTATGATATAAACTCTATTGGTATTGCCATTTTTTTTTGGATAAATGAAGTTGTATTAATGATGTATAATAATTACACTATACACAAGGGCCGTATTGCAATAATGGATATTGCCAATACACACATATGCCAATTCAAAAATGCAAATAAGGTGTACAAATTGTTGAATAAATGAGAGAATATCTCAACTCCCTAATTAAACATACAAATTTTATAAAAACTATTTTTTTTCATAAAGCACATCTTTACAAGAGTTAATTTTATAATGTGACACTGACAATGGCTATTGGGTTTATTCCTCTACATACAGAAAACTTGACAAATGCCAATTAACAAGAAGATGCTTTTTTCTGCAAGAATATACACGAAAATCCACGAAGTTTTCTGCAGAAAGCAACTTATTCTATAGAAGCAACAATGGGAAGAAATAAAACGCATCAGAATCGCCTGATTTTCTCCCTTACAGTGTCGGAATGAAGCACTGAACTACAACTGTAAGCCAAAGAGCAGTGTGAAGTTAAACAGCAATTTCAAAAGCCTATGGATCACGACAAATAAAACACGATTAACACAGATCTATGCATAAGATAGGTCGAGAGGACAGGAAATCTACCATTCATATCATCTATTTGCTGCTCCTGCTCTATATCTCCCTTTTCGGATTTTGCGGAAGAAGTGAGGTTAAATCTAGGGTTTGTGAATTGTGATTTTATATATGGCACAAGTAGGGGCCGATCGGGCCCGGGCTATCCCAATTTTTTTTTTTAAAAAAAAGTAGTAATTTATGTCCAACCCCAACTATTAACCTGTTAACAAAAATAGGAAAAAAATAGGAAGGTTAACTCAAAAACCGAATTTTTTTCCTAGGATGTATAAGGCTGAATTGAGCCTTCTCATGCCGAAATCTTTTTGTGTTCATCGGATCTTCATCCGACGGACACAAATAGATCAACTTAAAAGAAACGCTCGTGGGTCAGAACCCGCGACCCGAACCGCGGGTTCTGACCCGATTTCATTAAATACGTTTTTTTTAAAATTTTCATTTTAATAGATTGAGAAAAACGTGTTTGTCTTAAAAGAATAGATTACGAGTTTTGATCCAACTTACAAAATCTGTCCAAACGATAATCATCTGTCCAAACATGAAAATTGCAACAATAAACTATAAGCAAAACGAACCACTCAGAATGCAAACCATCAAACAAATTATCAGACCATTCAGAATCAAAACTAAACCAACAAACAAATCAAACCATCAGAATGCAAACATGAAAACTGCAACAATAAACTATCAGCAAAACGAACCATTCAGAATGCAAACCATCAAACAAATTATCAGACCATTCAGAATCAAAACTAAACCAACAAACAAATCAGAATTCCCATTAGCCTCTTTCAAAGGTATGCTACGAAACCATCAGAATTCAAACCATTATCAGAATTCCCAACCATCAGAATCAATATCAAACCATCAGAATGTTCCAACAACTCAAACAATCAGCAAAACGAAATCTTTTCATAAACAATCAGGGCTACACATCATTGTATGCTACGAAATCATCATCTTCGTTGTCCAGGTTAGTTGAAACCCTGCATTCATAGCTACAATGTGATTAACATAATTATTCATAAAAAAACGAGTAACCAAAAATATAGCAACTTTTAAGAAACTTACGGATCAACATTTTTAGGACATTTCCTTATGTCGTGGCCTTTTGTTCCACAACCACGGCAAGTTCGAGGTTTCTTGAACGTCTTCTC
>JAOYMZ010051558.1:0-13943 GCA_025802335.1 Pinguicula primuliflora | reverse complement strand
TCCTATTTATCTTCAGTATTATTTCCTACAAATTATTAGCTGCAGTTTGGCTCTATCGGTCCTATTTTCACAACACACTTTTCAATATTCTTTCTCGTTCATCAATGTGCACCTTTAACTCTTGAACCTCGGCCTTACTTTCAGATGTTGAGGTAGAAAGATCACTTTCTTCTGCTTTTTGGTCTAGGTCAGTTAGTTTCGCTCTCAGATCCTGTGGAATCTGTTGACCAGCCCCAGCCCCAACCCCTTGTTGTTTATTCCACTGTCCAATAGCTACTTTCAGTATTTTAACCTTCTCCTTTACCATGAAACTTTTGTAACCTTCTAGTTCTGTCTCTTTCCAAGCTTTTTCCACTATATCACTGAGTTCTTTGGAGTCCATCCAGTAATCTAGGACCCATTGGGGTTTTGGGCTCTAGTTTTTTGTTTCGAGGCTGAGTCTAACAGGGCAGTGATCTGCAATTATTTTTTCCAAACCTGATTGTACCCAGTTCTCCTCTCCTAACCATAGGGTGTTTACTGAGAATCTGTCCAACGGACTCATAGCAGTGAGGGAAGAAACGTACCATGTATACTTCCCCTTGGTTAGGGGTAGATCCATTAGGTTTAAATCTCCAATAAGATTATTGAAACCTCTGATTTCCTCTCTGTTATGTTGTTGTCTCGGTCCTCTTCTTTCAGCAGTGTGCAGTATAGCATTAAAGTCTACCATCAGACATATTTTATCATTTTCTTTCTCTTTCAAATATTCTCTGAGGTGATCCCACTGTTGTTGTTTTCCTTCCAGTGAAGAGGGTCCATATATGTTGACCATATGACTCATCATATTTTCCTGGTTTCATGTTCCTGATATACCCAAAATGTTATCCCCAACCCATATTGAAACCTTTTGAAAAAAATTTGGGTTCCACAGATACAATAGACCTCCAACCGTGTCCACTGCCCACAGCATTTGTATAAGCCCACTTCACTTGTTCAGCAGGCCACATACTTAGAATCAAATTTCTGTTCACCAAATTTTTATTTGTCTCCTGTATACTTAGGAAATCCACCTTATTCAAAGATACCAACTGTTTTATCTTCTTTCTCCTCCCACCTTATTCAAAGATACCAACTGTTTTATCTTCTTTCTCCTCTCTCTCTTCCCAGTCCTCGGGCATTAAGGGTGATTATCTGCATTTAGAGAAACTCTGGCTGCCTTTGACTTGTCCACTCCTGCTGTTCTCCTGCATTTCCGTCTTAGTTAGGACCCCACAATTTCTTCCTCATTCAACTTGTGAGTTACTCCCAAGGCTTTTGCCATAACCATGAATGAGTCAATCTCATTCCTAAGGCTTCTGAAGTTAGAGGCAATAATCTCACTATCTGTAATGGGGTTGGATAAGCTAGCCTGTTTCACATTGTGGTCTTTTTCAGCTGTATGTTGGTCCATTATATCCACCCAATCCTATCTTAGTCTGTCGTTTAGTGCCTTTTGCTTGGTTTTATTGGTCCCTTTGTGTTTTGCTTTTGCCTGTTCCCCCGTTTTCTTACTTATTTTTCTTGCTTCGCTCTCCATTATTGTCCTGTTGCTATCTGATATCTTGCACAATGGTGTTTCTGCTATGATAGCTTGTGTCTCGGCCTCATTTACCAGTTCGCGCTGTTTTGATTCAGAGGGTTGTGAATATATTTTCTGTTGCTCTTCCTTCCATTTATTTTTCTCCTCCATAAACCCTTCCTCCAACAGGTTTAAAATGTCTTCTTGTAGACCACGAGCTAAGTCTATATCTAGGTCCTCACCTATCTCGGGATGCATAGTTGTATTCAATTTTTCTGCACAGTCAGCCTGTGTTTCCTCTCTTGCGTAACTATTTACTGGAGAAGGTTCCCAGAATTTGCCTATAGGAGTGGGCTTCCCGTAGATCAGAGTATCATTCTTGCCTGTCACTCGATTGTGGGAGCTTGATGGTTTCTTCCCTTGAGGTCTATCATTGCTATAAAAATGGGTTAGGGGTGCTCAACTTCCCACTGGTCTTCTATCATTTAAGCTTTCCCCATTCGAGTCTTCTCCTTCTTCACTGATCCCATCGTCCCTATATGCCGAGTACTCATCATCTTCATTTGAGTTGGAGGCATTTTCAGTCACCCTAAAAGTGCATTTTTCGTCCTCTTGTATTTCAAACTGGTCGTCTCCTACTTTCACAATAGTGACTTCATACTCATTTCCATCAATAACCACCCACATCATCCCATTAACAACTCTATGGATGTCTGTCTTAATTTTCGTGGTATCTCTTATCCGTTGTTGCTTTATCTATTTTGATCGCTTTCCCTACCTTGGATCGAACCGTTTCCAAGATATCTTCATTCCAATAGGAGAATGGTATGTCATATATTTTTATCCATCGAAATTTGTCCTTGTTTGACTGAATTGTTGTCCATTATGAGTCTGAAACTATCCATCTTTTTAGCCACTCCTTATCAATCTTGGATAAGCATTCAGTTCTTTACCATCTTCTTCCTACATGGGTATCTTGTTATTCTCCATTGGGCTGACCGTCAACTGTTTGTAGCCTCCAATTTGTAACTCTATTTGTATTTCAGATTAGTGCACATCCGATTTTAGCGAGCATACCCTAACTATGTTTTGGTATGTCGTAACCAATTTGTATCTTGAGCTGTTGTTGTAAATATTAAGTCTGGATGGTCTTTCGGCATTAGCAGATATTTAGGGCCCATCTTCTGATTTGTTATCCTGACCTTTCCCTTATTTGGACCCTCCTTATGCCATGTTTGGCTCGTGTTACCATATGCTTCTTTTTCTAGACTTTGCCTAACTTCAGACATCCTTGTATGTAGTTTCAATCCTTTATGCAGTACGTTTGATGACATACTTTGCGAGCTTGTACCTGCCGTAGGTCTAGACTTCTGGTTCTGTGTTCTCATTTGAAATCTGGCAATGTTGGCTCTGAGCTTATGTGAGCCTGTCCAATGATTATTCAGACTTCTGAGTATCACATCTACTCTGTCTTCGCAGGAATAAGTGATGAACCCAAAGAGGATGTTCAACACCAATAGCAACTTGGCAATATTAAATAAGGTGATTGGATCAATGTCATTCAGTATTTCACACAGCTCTTCCTGCATGCACTCTGTCGGAAAATTTGTAACATAGAAGGTTGTTTTTGCACCATTTTCCGTCACAGATTCGATTACTTCTTGCTCATCATATCGAGGGTCAAGGCGACTGGAAACATTAGCCCTAGACTCTACCAGATCCTCCATGCTACTACTACCTAACCAAAGGGGGGGGAGGGTTATTTTGGATATGCCTAGGTGGGTTTGCTACAGTTTCTACGCTTTCCTAAGTTTGGTTTCTCTACGGAGTTGGTAGGATTGACAGGAAGTAGCAGTCTGGTTTGGGGCATGAGTAACGAGGAAGACGAATGAAGATGGGCTGGGATGATGGAACAGTTGGCGTTGTTTTGCAAGAGTGGAGGATTAAAGAGAAAAGCTTGAAAAATGCGTGAGCGGACCCCCCCCGGTGCTCCTATTGCGCAGCCGGGGAGGTGGGTGGAAGAACTCCTAGTAATTTACTAGTCCGCCATAACTGTATATGTCTGAATACAGTTCTGGTGGGTGTGGGTGTTGTCGGAAACCTTGTTCCCAGACCATCTTGGGAGACATGTCTGGGAGGAAATTTCATTTCCCCCTCATTCTATAATCCCTTGAGGTTTCATTAAAATATTGAAGCCTTGATATTTTCCTTTATGTAACCCACACCATACCACATGATTAGCAAGTTACCAACATGAGCTATTAATATTTGATATTGTATGTTTAATATGTCTACACTTGAAATCTTATTAGTTATTAAAAATTAAAATGGAGGGTGAGCTTGTGCATCTTAAAACTATATTAAGATAAACTACTTATTTATTAAGTGTAGATGAAAGCAATTATTGTATGTTGTGTTTTTTATAGGTAAATTATTTTATTTTATTCACAAAATCAAACTTCACACTATTTACATATTTGCCCCAACTCCATCCCCAAATATTAGGGATTATAATCGAGTATCAGACTGCAACTCACCAATTCCCATCTCGGATTTAAGTGTGTTATGTAAAAATTAAATTTGGCTAAAATAAATGGTAGATACCGCATTTCACTTATGGTGCTCACAGTGTAGACGGTCCGAAGTTAGATTGGATCACGAGTGTTCATTTGGTTGCCATTCTGAAATTAGTTATGAATTTTGATATTGGTGATTGAAAATTACGGTTCGACTTAAGGTTCACTTTCTTGAACGGTGAATCCAACATTTTCTTCTTCATCAGAAACAAAATTCAAGCATCAATTTTAGTATCAAGCATCCATTTTAGTATGAGTGGGAAGAGAAGGTCTCCCTTTCCTCCTCCTTCCCCTTCAGAAGGGTGAGTTTGAAATCCAAGAATCGGAGAGTCGTCGCCTTCCTCAAGCCTCCATAGGTTCACCCGACAGTTTCTGGCAGCCTCCTCCTCCTCCTCATGTTCGTGGTTCCTGCTCCTGTTCGTGGTTTCTGCTCGCCGGCCCTCCCTGTTCGTGGCTCCCGTGCTTGCCGGTGTTCCCCTGCTCGCGGCTCCCGTGCTCGCCGGCATTCCTATTCGCAGCTCCTGTTAGTGGTTCCTGCTTGCTGTGCTCCCTGTTCGCAGCTCCTGTACTCGCTGGTATTTTCCTATTCGCCTCCATCCCCAGCACTTCCTACTTCAGCCCCTGTCCGGCACCTCTGTTCTGACGCCCCACGCTGCTTGTTTCGGCGCACCACGCGCCCTCTGCTCCAGCACAACGCCAAGTGTGGCCGAAGGTTGCAACACTCAGCGTGGCAGCCATCTGATAATCTGGCCGCACAAACTTTGTGTGTGTGGCGCTCCCAGTCCCACTTAAATCTAGGGTTTGAGTGGATTGGGCCAACCCTAAGATTGGCCCATGACCTGATTCTCACAGGCAAGAGGGTTGGGCCAATCCAATGGATTGACCCAGTTTTCAAAAGGGTTCGGCCCAGTTATGTCTTTTAATATGCCCACTTTTGAGGGTTTTTTTTGTATCTGCAAATATTTTTACTTGAATGAAATGGAATCAATTACCTATCAAAAAAAGTGTCGGTATCATACATACACTCCATAATTAGTCAAACTTTTGATCATCTTAACCATAAATAGTAGGCTACCTTAAAATCTATCATCTCGCACTTGATAAATGCTTAACAAATATTTACATAAATGTCAATCGACTTTTTATTTTGTAATAATAATGTCCATAACCCTTTTGGGTCTTGGATCCATACAAATACGATCACTCGACATGGACCAGATTAAATTCAGGCCTAAAGCCCGTCGTCTTGACCATGATTGCTATAAAAGGTGTTTCAAAATTAGTATTTCAAGAAAAAGAAAGGGGATTCAAACGGCAATTTCTCTCTCTGTGAAAAAGTGATTTCTTACCGAAGGCTTACACATCCACCGTTAATGGCTATATCACCCTCCGATTTTCATAATGGAAGGGGAAATTGCAGATGTCTTCAAGACCCATCCTCCTGACCCTCTTCGAGGGGATCTAGAGATTCCTAATGGGAAAAATCCTTCTGTAGTCGGGCTCGAGTCAGAGTCCGACACGCTAATGGATGTGGACTCCACACCGCCGACACCGACTGGGGTTTTGGAAATCACAAACCCTCCTTCCTTCAAAGACAAGCTTCAATTTGGGCACCTGGCTTCCAAACCCCAGTCCCCCCACAGGTTTTCTAGACCTACTGACAGAGGGAGATGTGAGGCATGAACTGGTCGACGGAGTTCCATCGATCGATTTCTCGGCCAACATTCTGATAAGATACAGGAAAATATAACTTTGTCTATCATCCTCCCCCCTCTCGGGAGGCAATTCAATTATAAATTCTTGTACCAGCAGTTGATTTCGCTGTGGGCGCTCAAGAGCAACATCGAATTAATCGATTTGGTAGATGGGTTCTATCTCCAAAAATGGTCGGACGTTGCGGACTACAACTGAGTCCTACTCGCGGAACCAAAATTTATCCAAGGACATTGTATCATGGTGTATCCATGGCAGAGGAATTTCAACACCAAGGAGGAACATATTGAAGCTGTAGCAGTGTGGGTTAGAATTCCAGGGCTGCCGGGCGATTTCTTCCATGAGGCCCTGCTCAAAGAAATTACGAGACATATCAGGGTGTTTATGAAAGCAGATAAACACATGGTGTCGGCTCAATGGGGATAGTTCGCTAGAGTCGCTCTCCGTATCGACTTGCGTAAGCGGCTCATTCCCAATGTCCTTGTGTGTGGTACCCCATATCCGGTAAAATACGAGGTCTTATAGTGTATCTGTTTTACCTGTGGTAAATATGGTCACCTTTTGAACCAATGCGGCCGCTCAGCTACTCAGGACACCCATTCTCCGACAGCACCTAATTCATCTTCCAATCCCTACAATTCAGCCCCTGTGGCAGACACCGCCCATAACTCCAAAGGTTGGCCTGGTAGATTCGGGACCCTGGCTCAAAGCCCCTAAGAAAACAAGACATCCCCTCGCCGACAAGCAGTACCAAGGGCGCCTCCCCTGGCCCAAGGACCGCTCCAGGGTGTTGTACACTCTGCTCTTAAACAGCAAGAGAAGGATCTCCCCAAAGGGCCCTTCTTCGGGGCTTCTCAACAACACTGTCAGGTCTCCGAGAAAGGTAAGGAAGTCTCATTTTCTTCCAATTCACATTTTGACGTTCTTGCTTCTCTTGACCAGGAAAATGCCCTAAGAACGACCACGGGTGCTTCAGATGACTCCTCAAGGATGCTCTTCTCTGCACACACTGCTGCCAGTTCCTCGACCCAAGTCTCATCTAAATCTTCAGCCAAATCGTCAGCGTCCCAAAAGCCAACCTTACCAGCCACATTCTATAGGACTACTGGGGCCAAAGGATTGTCAAGGAAGAGATCCATACACAGGAAAGAACCCCAGACTCTACTCTTATCCAGTCCCTCCCGGATCCTACTCTCCCAGAAGTACAGGGCTCAGGGTCGTCTATCCCACATCTCGGGACTCCCTCCACCCCCTATCCCCCAAATTGGATTATCCAGGAGCCACGCTTACTCCGCCCCCACTACCGGATGGCTCACATCTAACGAGCCACACTGTAGTACAGATTCCTCACCCGGCGGGTATTAAAATCCCATAAAAAAGACTCAAGCCTCAAGAATTTTACGTGGGGACCAGAGGCCTAGCGTCATCTGATCCTCCAAGGAAAAAGGCAAACACTCAGCTGGACCCTGGGGAGGAGGATCAAATGGATCAGGAAGAAGAGACCTCCAAAGTAGATGAGGACCACATGGTACACGAAGAGGAGGCCTCTAAGGTGGAAGAAGATCCCATAGAACAGGGAGAAGAGATGTCCAACGTCTTTTGTACCATAATCCTAGCCGGTGTGTGCTACAGCTATCCAACCTGCCCAACATTTCAATGGCTGTAAACATCCTCTGTTGGAACTGTCGAGAAATCTCGAACAAAGCAACTCAAGCAATGCTAGATGATCTTGTCTTCTGCCACAAATCCAATGTGGTTATTATTCTGGAACCTCGGATTAACGGTAACAAGGCTCTCTGGGTCATACAATGCCTAAAGTTCCCAAAATCCTTCTGTATTGACTCGGTGGAGTACTCTGGCGGCATTTGGATTATGTGGAACAACTCAATACATATCAGAGTGCATGGCTACTCCTGGAAAACAATACATGTGGGCATCACATCTCAACAAAACCTCCACTTTCGGGCAACTATCACCTATGGTAGCCCCAACTCGATTATAAGAAGGGAGCTATTGAAGGAACTCTCGGATATGGCAAGAAGCTCTGATATGGGGTGGTTAGTCCTGGGAGATTTCAATATTTTTCCATGCCCCGAGGACAAAATCGGAGGCCAACCTTCTAATGGATGTCGACGTTTTCATACATGGATCTCGGACTATAGCTTACTGGATTTGGGATTTACAGGTCATCGCTTCATATGGTCTAATAGTCGCTGCCACAAACGTCTAGACAGAGCTCTTGCAACAATTCTCTCATTTGTATGTTTGAATCAATCCATGTGTCTCACCTTCTGAGAGTTGCTTTCGACCATTCCCCATTATTGGTGTCTCTATCCATGGAGAGCTCCTTGATGATATCTCGCACCTTTAGGTATCTTGCATCTTGGGAGTACCACAAAGATTGGGACGAATGGCTGAATAAAGTCTGGAACCCCCAACTGGAGCTGGTATTGGCACTGCAGTTACTGACCGATCGTATTACAGAGTGGAAAGGCATCTTTGGAGATCTGAACAAACTGAAACGGAGGTTGCTAGGATGCCTAAATGGCATCCAACAGAAATTGCCGTTCTCACAGGGCTCAGGCTTCGTAAAACTCGTGTACAGGCTCAGAAAACAACTTGAAAAAGTATCATCCCAGGAACACAAACTGAAATGTCAAAACAGGAGGGCTACCTGGATCTTACAAGGGGATCGAAACACCCGACTCTTCCACTCCGTGCATAAGCTGAAAAGGAACCTGAAGTGTTTCAAAACCTTGAAACTGAGCAATGGCAACTGGTCATCGAATAAAGAAACCATTTGCAAGGACATATCCTCCTTCTTCCAAGACTTATACACCGCTGACCCATCAGACGGTCCTTTTCAGGGTGTGAATCTTTACTCTCATCAGCATTGCTTTCCTATTTTATTTGATCGTGACTCTAACATTCTTTTGCAGACACTGAGCAGAGAAGAGGTAAAAAAGGCCTTGTTTGACATGGGTCTGCTCAAGGCCCCAGGACCAGACGGTTTTCCTCCCTGTTTTTATCAGCACAACTGGGCCACCGTAGGAGAATCAGTCTACCAAATGACACGCAGGGTATTTGACTTAGGGGAAATGAATCCTAGAATCAACCGCAATATCATCGTGCTGCTTTCCAAGACCAACCTACTGGAAACTACCTCCAACTTCAGGCCAATTAGACTCATCAACGTTAATGCAAAAATCATTACCAAGGTCCTCGCAAACAGGCTATAGAAGTTGATGCCACAGCTTATCCTGCCAACACAATCAAGCTTCGTGCAAGGGAGACTGATCATGGAGAATATTGCTACAGTACAAGAGATCATTCACCACATGATGCAAGCCAAGGGTACAAACGACTGGATGGAAGTCAAGATAGATTTAGTAAAGGCATTCAATCGTCTTAACTGGGACTTCATTGCTGACACACTGAAGGAGGCCAACTTACCAGAACAAACCAGACATCTAATCCTCAATTCCCTCTCTAAAACTTCAACTCGAGTGGCCTGGGAAAGTCTGGTCGGGGAAGAGTTTGCCCTATGCAGAGGTGTGCATCAAGGGGATCCCATCTCGCCATATATATTTATTCTCTGCATGGACCGTCTCTCACACGCCATCAACCATTGGGTGAATTTGGGGCAGTGGTGGCCACTTACATTCGGACATGGCGTAACCTCATCACACCTTCTATTTGCATATGACCTAATCCTGTTTTCCAATGCAGATCGGAACTATGCCTCCCTTCTCAGATAGGTGCTTGATCATTTCTCAGAGTTCTTAGGCCAGAGAGTTAGCATGGAAAAATCCTCCTGCTTCTTCTCGCCCAATGTGAGTGAGCGGCTGTCTGAGGATATTTCCCTCCTTCTCGAGATCTCAGTAGTCCCAGACTTAGGTATCTACTTGGGTTGCCCTATTATCCATGATCGTGCAGTGCTTCGGAAAGACCAGCAATACATTACACGGATGGAGAACAAAGCCAAATCCTGGTCTGCAACGAATATATCCTTAGCCAGCCAGCTCACCCTATGCTAGAGTGTGCTATGCGCGATCCCCTCCTATATAATACAATCCACACCACTTCGGAAGGGGACGTGCACGGAAATCGATAGAATAATTAGACGCTTCCTATGGGGGACCGAACGATGCCAGAGGCCACAACTTACTCAAATGGGACACTATATGTTTGCCAAAGGACCATGGAGGACTCAGCTTGCGCAAGATGGCGGACCAGAATTTAGCCTTTCTTCTTCGTCTGTCCTGGGACCTCATATCAGGTGATACCAAACCATAGAAGTCTATATTCCTAGCTAAATACAACTGCTCTAAATTGCAGCATCGACGAGGCCTCCCAAGCGCTAAGGGATCACTCTTCACCAAATTCCAAAGCTTATGGAACATAGTTCTTGAATGCATCGCCTGGAATATCGGCAACGGTCAGTAATGCCATTTTTGGCTGGACAGATGGACAGCCTCCGGGGATACTCTCGTCTTGAATGTATGTTCTCCCTTTCCGGTCTTGGACTTGTCCTTGCTAACTTCTGCCTATGTTTCTTCTTCATGTGACTGGGACTGGAACAGGCTATCACAAGTGTTACCTCTGGACGCCTTGCTTGAGATAAAATCCATTCACCCTCCTCATCCCTCCCTGGGCGAAGACTCCCTATGCTGGAGATGGTCACAAAAAGGCCATTACTCGGCACGTTCTGCATATTTGCTCATCAGGCAACCCCCCGTTGCAAATCTAGATCCAATTGGAAGATAATCTGATCTCTCCCGTGCCGGAAAAAATGAGGGTCTTCATGTGGAAGGCGGCCCGAGGAATCCCGTGGGCCAATAGTCTCCAATTCAAGAGGAAACTCGCAACCAACCCAAATTGTCACCTCTGTCCTCAGGAGGAAACCATTCTGCATCTATTAAGGGATTGTCACCGCAATAGAAGAGTTTGGAAAGAGATTACGTCTCTCATTCTCCCATCCTGGTTTGCAGCGGATTGCTACTCCTGGATGCTATCCAAACTGCAATCACAGTCGTTCTACAACCTAATCCCATGGAAGATATGATTTACAGTAGCCTACTTCGCAATCTGGAGGGCAAAGAATCTTAAGGTGTTTGAAAACACCCCAACAGCTTTCTCTTCACTAGTTATATCTATGGGCATCAGAAGATCTTAAGCTTTCTCTTCACTACTTCCCTAGGGCTGGAGAAGTTTGCCGGACGGGAAATTTTCTTGTTTCTGTGGGCATCAGAAGATTTACTCATAAGAATGAGTCACGTGACTCATCTTATGTCTGTTTTCATCTGGACCATTCATTGAAAAAGCAATAATCGAGATGAATTGTCTTGCAAATAGATGGGATGTCTCGCAAATAATTGGTGGGCATAAGAAAATTACTCTTGTTGTTGAATCTCTCTGGTACATCTCATGGGAGTTTACACCAAGGACAAGCAATACCACAACCGATTTTTATGCAAAGATGGGGCTAAGTTTCTCAGAAGTTAGCAGCCATGTCTTCTCCGAAGACACAAGAGCTCAAAGGAAAGTTTACTCGCCCCATGACAATTTGCTTGTCTCCAGCGGCCTGCACCCAGGGGGATAGGCCGTGGGGCCTGTGGGGGTCGCACGCAGGGGCGGACGGTTACCACAGGGGAGACGCTGATCAGAGACCCCGAAGTTCAGAGGATAGATCTTTTTCTGTTCTGAGTCCGGCGAACTTCCGTCTGCCGTGAAGGGAATAAGACTCTTGTTTTGAACTAGGCTTGAAAGCCTCCCTAGTATTTAAAAAAATAGTATTTCAAATATAGAAGTAGAAAAACATGAAATGATAAATTATTTCTACCAAAAATATATGCGATTCTTAATTGTTTCCATTATGATTTGAATATGCTTCAATCAACTATCAAACATATTAATATAAAAAAAATTAATTGATTTCTTACTTGTTTAAGTGACGAACATACACCTCATAAATATATATTTTTTACCAGGGAACCCGTAATCAACACATAAAACATCAGAGTAAGAAAGATCAAAACATCATATGATCTTCAGGAACCTCAAGGAGTTGGTTTAGTGGTGGAGGCTTGAGACTTAAGTCTCCAAAGAGGGATGAGGTTTCAGGTTCAATCCCCACTAGGTGCAAACAGTTCTTTGGGGCCACAACCGCGGGTCAAAGGCCCGAGACTTACCTGGTCCATATGGAGGGATCGCTTTGCATGGATCCCGTAGATTAGTCGGACCAAAAATGATTCCGGATACCATAGTTATCCAAAATAAATCATATGATCTTCAGGAGGATCAGAACACCGCGACGGAGTAACCTTTGAAAATATTAATAAGTATCAATACTTATGAGAATCAATTTAATTACAAAAAAAGAAATGAAAATCATGACTCCAAAATAAACTTAGGCCCCGTTTACTGTATGGGATCTGGTGTTATTAGGGTAGTTATTGCCTTCCGTAACTACTTTCGAAAATGTTTACTTCTGTTTTGATTCTGAGCGTTATTTTTGGTCAAACTACACTAATCAAACGTGCCGGGTGGATTAGGATCTTTAAGTCAATCCCTTGAAACATGACTGATGGGGAGAGTTACAAATTTCTTGGCCTGGCAACTGACTAAAACACCCTCCCAGCAATATATCCAACGATTACATCTCATCATCTTCTTCGGCGGTTCTCCTTCAACCCTCGTCTTCTTCTGTTCTCCTTCAATCCACATTCTTCTTTTCTCCTTCAACCCCCGTCATCATCTTCTTCTGGTCTCTGTAGGCCCGTCAATGATTTTTTCACTTATTCAAATCCAAATCCGCCGGAGAAATCTAGGCCGTCGAAATCTGGGCGTCTCCACCTTGTCCTTCCCCCATGGCTCCCACCGCCGGAGAAATCTGGGCGCTGCACCTTGTCCTTCCCCCAGGTTTTCTCCTTCTTCTCCTTCTTTTCAGTCGGACTAGATTTATTTTGTAATCATTTCTTTTATTTTTCTACCTGGGCTTATTTTGGTACCGAAAGAAAGCTCTTCTATACTGCCACCTTCTCGAGATTCCATGGCGGTGGCGACGACGCCTGCTGCCGCTGACCCAGTGGACGATCACTCAACAATGGTTTGGCGGCTAATCCCAATTCCCCTTGGTTTCCCTATTTTGGTTTGGATTAAATACTCCGTATGAGAATTAGGGTTTACGTGCACTTCAATCATTACAGATTGGCATTTTTTGTAGAATTCGTGCTGATTGACATTTTTTGTAGCAGATTGTCAATGTAATTCCTACTAATTCCTGCAGACTGTGGAAAATGATAGTGAGGAAGATTGTACAGGAAATTTTGATTTGCAGATTCGGTTCAGCTTTTGTTTACATTGTTTGAGGTTGATTAAATGTGGATAGTGATTGTATTTTAAAACAGGGGTATTTTTGTCTTTTCACCATCATTTAACTGTTCCATCAATCCAATTCCACCTCAAAGTAAACACACGAAATCATAATTAACTCTATCAAAATCCACATCGAAAATATGTTTACTGCATTTGACATTGATTTGGCTAACTACTCTAACCAAAATCCACCTGAAAACGATTTTTGGACAGTAAACGGGACCTTATAATATCAGGGAAAGATGTCTACTGACTTCTTCGGGATTTTATGCGTTTAATTTGCCGAAACTTTTATGGATATGATATAGCGATGCATATCAAATTGTCACTTCTCCATTATCACTAACGGTCAGGTCCATGGTTTCTTTAAGGCCAGGGTGACGCCCAGTCCACCTAACTGTTTATCATTGCGGCGGAGATACTTAGCCGACACCTAATTAAGTTAATTGTCAATAAGTCCTGGTGCACATATAGAGATCCATCTGGATGTCCATACAAATCACATTTAAAGACAATTTAACACATGGAGAAAAAGTGCAACAATATTACCTATAATGAAGATGTCCGTACTCTATCAAAGCATGAAATTTTTATTTTTTTACGCATATGATTTTTATCGAAGCAACCAATTTTGTATATGTTCAAGTTTTGGTGATATTTCGACGACGTTATCACCGTTTAACGGAGGGTTCACATTTCCCCTTGGGTTAAGTAGTCCTAAATAGGGTTTTAGAAAA
>JAOYMZ010051557.1:0-30055 GCA_025802335.1 Pinguicula primuliflora | reverse complement strand
GTTGGTTCCTTATGTTCCAACTTGATGGCATAATGACCCATATACCAGCATGGTTTAAAACCTGGTTTTATGTTTGGGGATTAAATCCCATTATTCTACCTAAAAGGGTAAAGGAAGTGTTTGAAAGCTTCCAACAAGCAAATTCGCCAGTAGACGATTTGGAGTTATTGGTCCGATTTGCTCTGTTATATAGAACACCTTGGATTGTGAAATGGGGTTATCACATATCACAGTCTAAAGAAGAAACCAAACTCAAGCCCATGGTGAATGAGTTTTTTCTCTGACAAAGAGTTTTCATTCGCTGGTGGAGCAAATTCGATTTCTTTGAAGCAGACAGTGTCTACTCGAAGAATCAGGTTATTTACCTAAACCCATCAACAAGAGTGCCCACTAAAGCACCAACCGACATATTCAAAGAGACATTTTCAAAATTGTCTCGAGAGGATGACTTAAAGTTATTTTATGAATTTTTTTTTGGGGGGAGAGGGAAGGAGCAGGATGTAAATATTGGAACTTCTTCAGCCCAAGCCCCAATGAGCACCTCGGAGGAAACTTCCTCTGGCAGCGATTCGCAGGCGCTTTGCCTAGCAAGAATGGGGCAAGATCCTAAAGACGATCTGCTCAATTTCGACGAAGATGACATCATGGATGATGTCAGCATGACGGAAGAGGAGGTATTCAAATACCTCGACAAGTTGGACAAAGAAAAGCAGAAGAAGACAAAGTGAAGCTTCTCGACTGATTCCTGACTGAAAGTCCAAAAAATATGACGTCAGTGCTTACCTCACCTCCCGGATGATGCGGGCGATGACGCAGACTCCACTTTGGATTTAAAAATCTCAAAAGATGTTGTACTAATTGTGGGATTCCTTGCCTATAAATAAGCCATGAGTAGTGACAAAAATACTACGCCGAAAACACTTGAATAACTCTCCCACTCCTCCACTACAACATCCACCACCTTCCTTTTGTATATTGTCTTGTAGTTTTGAGGAAGGCTTCAAAGCCATTGTAAGGAGGCTTCGGCCAAAATTATGTAAGTCCTTATATTGTATTGCTTTTTCTTTTGTGTTTTTAAATTTGATTGTATGAAAACCCAGACTTATAGTCTGAAGGTTTGAAAATTAAAAATTAAATTGTAACAAAGAAAAAGTTAAGTAGTATCGGAGCCAGGTTTAGAGTTTAGGGTGTAGTTAAATGTAATATGTACCTAGATCATTAATTATTTTTGAATTGAAATTTGCAAAAAAAAAAAAACTAAATCCTAAATAAAAATTCAAAATCAACATTTGTCTTCTCGCTTTGTATCGTTGTTTGGGTAAGTAAGGTTGTATTCCTGGACAAAATGTAAAATTTACAACACGTTTTGGGGAGATTTCCCAACTTTCCCGAGTGCTAACTAGTTATGTCTAGTCATATAATGGTGGACCATTTCAATTCCTCTCTATCACTACCTTCCATGTGAATAAGTGTGCTCATATGGTTATCATTTAATTCAACTCCCAACATGTTAGCTATCATCAAAAATTTTCGAGTCCATAACCTTATATTGATTAGGTCCTGAATTCTAATCTTGGTTATCCAAATGATGTAAATCCAACGATCACAATTACAATTCTAGATATAATGCTCATTAATCTGGATATAAACTCTAAACTATAAAATTTTTCTAACTAGCAGTATGGTTTACTTAGCTTCTTCAATGAAGTTTTCCTGTGTTTCTTATTCTGGAGGTAGTCTTTCTCGCTTTGTATCGTAATTGAAACAATCAGCGATGAATATAACCTGAATTGTATTATCCGGACAATTGTCCACGATGTAATACTTGTTCTTTAAAAATGTATAAAACATAAAATTAGTATGTGAGCCTTTACAAAAATACATTTCTTTTTCAAATTTAAGGTTTTGTTTACTGTATTAAATTGCATTTGACTGTGTTTGTGATTCCCATTGTTTTAACTAATCAAATTCAGCTTCTTGTTTACTTCTATTTTGATCATGATCGTTTTTGCAGGTCAAACTTCTCAAATCACGCGGTTTGTGCGCTATCTCAATCCATTCTGTTTGATGTGATTGAGCAACTTTAAAATTCGACTCAACTGCCAAAAGACTAAAATAAGTCTGCACTTCAACACTCTACCACAATAATTTAATATTTTTATCATTATATCTTAAGTGTCATCAGGTGAGTAGGTGATTAAAAGAAGTGGAACATGCATCCAAGATTGGCACATAAGTAGTACATTAGAGCAAAAAATTAGTTCATAACTCCTACCGACAGTGTTCGAGAAATTGCTAAGCGGAAGCGAAAATTCAAAACCAAAAAAATGTCCAGACCACCTAGGCAACGCTCACTGTCCAGCCGGGACAGCGCCCAATCTGACGTTCCAGTCCCGATTGGGGACAACTAGGCGGAGACAGTGCCTACCAAATTGGTTCGTGTGAATTGTCGAGAATTGAAAATGAAACAAACGCGTCCTTAACAGGTGGAAAACTTTTCTCTTGGTTGAGCGAGAACAAACAAAGATCTCGGAATGGGTTTGGCGCCTTCTCACAATCCCTCATCAACAAAATAAAAATCTGTCTCCGTATTTCATCGCCGTTAACCAATCTCGGGTTCGATTCTTGCTCTCCGACTACTCAAGTGACTCCGAGTTCGGTAATTGCCATACGATTTTCCAGGATTGTTTATTTTCTCTTGGGGTTGCTGATTTCCACTTGTTGATGATAGACAGTGCAACGTCATTGCTGCGAGTGCTTTAGTTTTTGTTGGAATGTTTGGATACTTGTGAAATGAGTCTTTTCTGCCCAATGCAAACCCTAATTGCATTCTCGAACCGAAAGGAAAGGTCTCCTCTGTTCGATTGCGCGCCCACTTTTTGTGAATTTTATGCTAATTGCTATATAGGTTATTTTTTTATCCCTGTTATTGAAAGTGTTTTTTTGCCAATTCTGGATGTGAAAATTGTCAGTAAGTTCTCTTCTCTCTCTGCTCCTTGGAATAGGAATAGGATGATAATCGTGTATCCTTTCAATTTTCAGGTTACTGTAGGCTATGTTAAGGCTAAAGTATTCAGCTCAGTTTCAGAGTCTTTAAGAAGACCTTTTGAGAGTTTAAAATTTTATTCGAAGCAGAGATTTCGCAGAAGATATTGCGTGATGGGTGGTAATCCACTTGACAGCCTTTCTAATGGGATCACAAAGTCTGAGACAATATCCCATAGGACTTATCAGGTGGTTGTGGCAGCAACTCCTGATATGGGTATTGGGAAAGATGGTAAGTTGCCCTGGAAATTGCCTGGAGACCTTAAATTTTTCAAGGATATCACCTTAAATACATCAGATTCCAATAAGAAGAATGCTGTCATTATGGGAAGGAAAACTTGGGAAAGCATTCCCACACAGTATCAACCCTTACCCGGTCGGCTGAATGTTGTGTTGACTCGTTCTGGAATTCTTGATGTTGCTTCTGTCGACGATGTTATTCTATGTAATAGTTTATCATCTGCTCTAAAGTTGTTAGCAGAACCCCCCTATTGCTTATCCATAGAGAAGGTTTTCCTGATAGGAGGTGGGCAAATTTTGAGGTACTCACTTTGCTTTCTCATATGCTATGCTTTTGTTTCCAGTATCTGCAGCATGATAGAGTTAACGGCAGTATGATTGCAGGGAAGCACTTAATGGACCGGGATGTGATGCCATACATTTAACTGAAATTAAGGCTTCTGTTGAATGCGACACCTTTATTCCACGTGTTGACATGTCAGTTTATCATCCGTGGCACTCATCGTTCCCGATTGAGGAGAATGGTTTACAGCACTGCTTCACGACGTATGTGCGATGTAAGGCTTCTAGCAGGGAATTCGACAACAATGGGATAAGTAGCAATGGCAGTATACCACATTCCAAAAGGTTCTGTGTTTCAGACTGCACATTTTTGCCGAAAGTTATTTTTGAGAAGCATGAAGAGTTTCAGTACCTGAACATGATTAAAGATATTATTTTAAACGGGAACAAGAAAGATGACAGGACAGGGACTGGAACTCTATCTAAATTTGGTTGCCAGGTACTTATTCTGAGTTCGCTTCATTTCAGCCTCTGCTGCTGTTTTGATTGGCTCTTCTGAGTTCTGATACTTTAGTTCTTCATATTCCAGATGCGTTTTAACCTTCGCAAATCTTTTCCTCTTCTCACAACCAAGGTATCCATCTTTATTCGTAGTATGAGCATTGACCAAATTATTTTTCTACTGTTAGCTTTGGCTTACCGTCTGTTGTTTTGATATCAAGAGGGTCTTCTGGCGAGGAGTTGTTGAAGAACTTTTGTGGTTCATCAGTGGTTCCACAAATGCTAAGGTAACACTTTATCTGCATTTTTTTATATTTCTCTTTGGGAAACAACTGTTACTAACCGCCTTAATCCCTTTGATGCAGATTCTACAAGAAAAAGGGATACATATATGGGATGGGAATGCATCTAGACAATACCTCGACAGGTAGATCTCGTAGTACAATACCTATATTTTCTTTCACGTTTGCTGAACCTGATGCATATTTTTGCGTATCATGTCTTTTCAGCATTGGAATGACAGAAAGGGAAGAGGGTGATCTGGGTCCGGTATACGGGTTTCAGTGGAGACATTTTGGAGCCAGGTCAGCAATCCGTGCCACCATAATTATCGCAATCAAAATATATGCATCTGGGAGTTACTTTTGTGCTCTGTATCTTACAGGTATACCAATATGCATGCTGACTATACAGGACAAGGGTTTGATCAGTTGCTGGATGTGATTGGCAAGATAAAGAACAAACCAGATGACAGGAGGATAATTATTTCTTCTTGGAATCCTTCTGATTTAGAGTTGATGGCTTTACCTCCTTGCCATATGTTTGCACAGGTCCGCAAAACACCTTCCAAGCATCATTCTTTTTTTTTTCAGCTTCGTCCCTCCATTATCAACAAGTTACCTATGGAGATGAACTAGCCATCACGCCACGAGTCCTGCAAGTAGATAAATTAGCAACGGAGATTTCTGAGAAGAACAAAATGATGACTTCTTTTGAGCCATCCATCTTTCTATCTAACCTGTTGATATGTTGCAGTTTTATGTGGCCAATGGGGAGCTATCCTGCCAGATGTATCAACGATCTGCTGATATGGGTCTTGGGGTGCCATTCAACATCGCGTCTTATTCACTGTTGACATGCATGATAGCTCAAGTTTGTGGTATGTTAAGCCACTGATGCTTTGTTGTAAAGAACTTTATTCGTCCATCTCTCACGATGTTGGTTCTCTACTCTTCAGGTCTTGCTCCTGGTGAATTTATCCATCTCATTGGGGATGCTCATGTTTATAAAACTCATATCACCCCCTTGCAGGAGCAACTAAGGAAACATCCCAGACCTTTCCCTGTAAGTTCTTTTACTGATCAAGCAATTCGAATTTATGACCAAACACTATTACACTATTGCCGGATCAACCAGAAGAACCCATCTTTCTCTCCACTGCTCTGTGTTTGATTTTTGTTTTTCCATTGACAAACAGATTCTGAAGATCAATCCCTTGAAAAAGGACATTGATTCTTTCGTTGCAGCTGATTTTGAACTCATGTACTATGATCCGCACAACAAGCTGGAAATGAAAATGGCAGTGTAATGCCACTATAGGTTCATTGCCCCACTTTAATGTAAGAATAATGCTACATGTCCTAACACTTTGTCCCTAATTCATCCCTACAAAAATAAAAGATTAGTTATTTAACATACAAAATTCCTACTTGTAGGGTTGAATTAGGGACAAAGTGTTGGGACATGTAACAAAAATGTTGAATTAGCATCACTCATAATATAATGCCCCCTTTTTCCTCGAGTTGGTGTTTGGTAGGGCTTCATGGTTCATTTAATTTTTTATTATATCTTTTAGTAAAAGAAAATGCAAATATGTTGACATTTTTTTGTGTGGATATCGTCTGCCGTTTCACATGGAAGGACAGAGACTACAACGACTAGGGGGAGAAAACTATGTGTAATTATGCAAATGTTAGTCTTTGACCCTTCCTTTTCCATACAGTGTGATAGGCACATTGAATTAATTTGCTGTAATGAAGTGGAGCTTCTTAGGGAAAATTATACAATAAGTATGGTCCCATATATAAACTAATCGCTATTATCTGAGATAGATATATGGATGTGGACTTACAAATTGGAGAGGGGTAAAAATGTATACCAATATTGAATTTAGATTTTGTTGGGAGCATTTTTTTCATAAGTATGAGGATCACAGGTAAATTATCACACAACTATCAATGAAGAGTTTTTATTTAGGGTTGTAATTTCAGATTAGGCTGTACATGCCTGTACTCGCAATTTGGGAGAAAATCCTAAGTTTCTGTAATTTCGAAATCGATCCTGTTCTACCGTTTTCTGGGCCAGTGTTCTTCAATGAAAGCATCAACCCTGCGCTGGAACTCTTCGTTGCTCAGCGTCTCCATTGCCGCAGCATCTGAATCGCCGGGATCCACAGACGTGAGGTGAATCTCCGTCTCGGATCTTCGAAGCTCAGAACGCGGTCGCACTGCAATGACTTCCCTCAGTTTTTCCGATTGCGTCCTCTGAAATCGATCGATCTGCCGGGCCGCCTTCTCTAGAACCGCCGCCACGTCTTCGCACCGCATAATATCCTTCTCCATAACCGCCGCCGGCGCCATAATCTGTTTCCCCTCATCGCTGCCGTCGGATTCAGGAGCCGGAGGCGGTAGCCTCTCTTCCTCATCCTCATCTCCCGGCGGAGGCAGAGCAGCCTCTCTCGGCCGAGTAGCCGCCTCGCCACCGCCGCCGCTCATTCGGCAGAGCACGAACAGCGCGACGGCGAGCGCGTTCCAAACCAGAAACACGACGTGCTGATTCAGCATGTACGCCGCCAAATCCATGCAGTAACCCCTCGCCATCCTCGCCACCGCCGGCATCCTCGGCGCCGACCACGAGATGGCCGCCAGCACCGCCATCGCTCGCGCCGATCGCCACAGGTTCCCGACCGTCCTGAATTGATTGAAAGTCCTGATCGCCTCTTCCTTCTCCATATGCACCTGATCAAACAGCCGCGACTTCATTTTTCCGAATCGGAAGAAATTGAAAAGAGAGATTGCAATTTGCAAACACGCCGTTAGTACTAGAACATAGATATATAGACATGAAAGGGAGAGAAAGGGAGAGAAAGAGAGAGATATCGATATATACAGATAGATAGATACAGCAAAAAAGGTGTTTGGTGGTGTAGTGCGTGAGAGAGTGAGTGCCTGAGCAATGTGGTCGGACGGAATCGTCTGTTATTACAGTGGGAGTGCCGTGCGCAGTAAGTACCCTTTTTATATATATATATATATACCCTGGCCCTGGCCGGGGAGGGTGGAGTAGCCGTACTGTAGGTGGGGTGGGGTTGGTGAGGGGGTGAAATCGGATTTTATTTTATGTATGAAATTGAAATATGAAATCCATATAATTTTTCATCTTTTTATTATTTTAACAAGAAAATATCACGACCCGAAACCCGCGATTCAGTGAAATCATCACTACTCAATATGCGTGCGCTTTTACGGTTACGTTTCTTGGTCAACAATCGTCTTTGGACAATTTCTTTAGACATTAGCAAAATTCTTGCATCTTTTTTTTTTTTTTTTTTTTGTACATTTCACCATATCATAAAGTGATAGATGGAGGCTACTATGACATATAAGCGGTCTAACCAGAAATCGGGTAAGACAGGGTGTGACATACTAGCATCTAGCCGGCTAAGAATATTGGAATGTCCCACACGCAGGGGTGGATTTAGGATTTGATGATCGGGAGTGCTCATTTAATGTACTGATACCTGCTCTCCCTGCGACCAAGACCGATGTACCGGTACCGGCTCGGCCTGGTACCAGTACCGGTATCCATTTTCGGTACAGACAGGTGGTCGGTACCGATATTTTATGTATTGGAAAAAACAATATTGCACAAATGCAATATTCAAGTTTAAGCACACCTTCTAGATTTGCAGAATGGTAAATAAAAGATTGAGATTTTTTGAATTTGAAAATAGCGAGGATTGAAGATGAGAATGTGGAGATTTGGAGGATGGAAAGCATTTGATTTGTTGTATAATCAGAACAAATAAATATTTCATGTATATCCTCAATTGCAATAGAAATTACGGAAGTTTTGTAAGAATATTTTAGTCGAACAACAAAATGACAATCTGATCCAAACCAACTTCTGCAATCTGATACTTACGGAGTACATAATCAATTATTTAGAGGGCCACTAACAAACCCATCTTATCTTATGACAGAACTCACTTTCTCTATAAGCTATTATTTTTTTACAGAATAAGAAGTATTTATGAGACATATATTTGATATATCCGAATCGAATTTGTAAAATCGGATTAGTTTCAACTTTCAAGAATATTTACCACATAAAAAAGCTTAAACTTCTTTCCCTACGCTATATGGTTATATGATGAAATGCAATAGCTACATTTTTATATCTTTCCAACGGTATGACTAATTTTTGTGTTCGTAGTCGGAATTGCAATTTTGAGCATCATTGTTCATACAAAAAAATTTGTATGGATAATAATAATATAAAGGATATTTTTTTTGTGAAAGTATAATATAAAGGATATATAAAATTTATAAGTAATAAGCATTAAATCAATGTATTGAAATTATAAACATTAATATATATAATTATAAACATTCAATATATATCATTATAAATATTAAACTATTCTCATTATCAATAATAGTGACAAATCAAAAAACACTTCCCAATAAATTGACTTTTCAACATCTAATTTATTATTTTTTACCTTACTCTTTCTTCTTCTTCGTAGCTTTTCTTGCAACTCTTTTCTTCTTTCTAAACTCTTCTTCGTAGCTTTTCTTGCAACTCTTTTCTTCTTTCTAAACTCTTCTTCCTAAACTCTTCTTCTTCTCTATAAAAATTGGGTTTTTTTTTCTTGGGCTGGGGGTGCTCGGGCACCCCCGAGCACTGGGCTGGATTCGCCCATGCCCACACGGAATACACAAATACATAAATGTCAACCAACGTAAATAAGAATGTAGTGATACAATGCATTAATTTGTACTCAATGTTTTAATAAGAGTATTCAACATATTTCTATTTAAATCGGCTCACACATGCGTACATGCGCACACAAAACCTGATCCGAGAGAGAAGGGTTCATTTTTTTAATACATTGGAAGTGATTCCTGAATCACAAAAAACAAAAACAAACAGTCTTTTCAAGCTTCTGTTGTTCTCCTAGTATGCTGCCCGTCTTGAGGAACTTCGTCCCTCCCCAGACGGCGTATTGCGTGTGCCTCAAAGGATCTGTAGTTGCTTAGTCCGCCTTCGGGAGAAACTTGATGGCAAGGCATGAAGTTAGCAGCAGATTCATAGACTTCTGTCTCAAAATGGGGCAGATTGAGCCCCTGTTTTGCTAGAGAATCGGCCCAGGTATTCAAGCTCCGGCTCCTCCAGTCGAAGTGGACGCAGGTGTGAGGCTCAATTGCGAGCAGAATTTTGCCAGCCAAGGTGTTCCTGTGAACCCCCCTTAGCTCCTCATGTATCACCTCCAGACATTCTCTCGAGTCTGTGATAACATATAACCGATTGAAGCCTCTCTCTTGCGCTAAGGTGATGCCAAGGAGAATCCCCCAAAGTTCTGCAGACAGGGGGGAGCAGATGCCCAGATTCCATGAGAATTGAAGTAGCATAGATCCATTACGAGCCTGGAGTACGCCCTCGGTGGTGGACTGTCCAGAACACCGAGAAACAGCCCCATCATAGGCGATGATGGTCTGAAGAATTGGTCCCTGGTTGTCACTTCTGTCATGTATCCAGAAGGAGGCCGCGGTGGTAAGTATTTGATCAGTAGACCCCGGTTCCCCTCCAGCTTCAAGTGTTGAGCTTGCAGTTCGACGAGCCTGCTGATCTGACCATGCCTTGGACTAGAACAGACCTGTGGCTTTTATCTCTGCAACTAAAACAGCAGGATTAGTCTCAAAGTCAGGCGTGAATTTCTTTGTTTCTCACCTGCCATAACTTGTCACACGTGATGGAGAAAAGTATTTGGTTCATGAAACTGTCCTGTCCTTTTGCAAACGACAGGTTAGACAGCAACCAGTCTCCCACCAGAGTGATATCCCAAAAGTCACCCGGGAGGGGCACGTCTGAAGTCAGCCAGACCATCCTGCTACGCGGACAATCTCGTAGTGCATGGAGTATTGTTTCAGCTTGGGTGCAAAGGTGGTATGCGGGGGAGTCGACCAGCCTTCTCCTAAACCCTACTCTAAACCCTAAACCCTAAACCCTAAACCCTAAACTCTAAAACCCTAAACAGTTCTGCCTTCATTTTCTAACATCAATTACAAAAAGTGATGCTAGACGAATAAAAATCCAGACCGAACTTAAACCGAAAACTTGTGAATTGACATTAAAAGCACCACCACTAAGCACAGCAACACCTTTTAGAATGGTGTTTGTGTCATTTCACATTGATTCGGTTGGCATTTCGATTTAAGTTTCGGGTCTTTTAGCATTTCTCATTACAAAATAAATCAAAAAATTTAGTTAGGATAGTTTCACTTCACGGACTGCAAACTCTAAAATTATAAGCTTAAAGTAAAACGTTGAAGACATGATGATCTCCTCTAGATGAGGCTTCTTATTTTTCTTTTCTATTTTGGCCTTCACCTTCCCATGTACTAAAAAAAGTGAAAATCCCTTGACCCAATGATTTTTGTTCACTTTATGTCACCTAAATTAAAATCCACGTCTGTTTTCTAAATTGTTTTCTCACGAGCATTCTAAAACAAAAAAAAATTATTGTTTTTCGGATATATATATAGTTTTCGGATATATAAAAAAATTATTGTTTTTTGGAGTTTGACTTTCATAACCATTGGAAAAAAATATATCAATTTGGTAGTTGAGCTTAGACAGGGATGGATACGGGTAATGAAATTTTAATGAAATTCAATGGGCTTTTGTTGGGGGATGGGCTACAATGGGTTGCAAAGCCTAGGTCTGGTCCACATAAACTTCAAATCAAGTATGAAATGTCATTATCAACACCGTGGGACTAAGACATTTTTTTAGCAAGATTTTTAATTTTATCTTAAAAATCAAAACGTATTTACAAACCGAAAGAAATTAAGCTGTACAAACTAACACTACTTCATTTTCTGCGCTTCACCCGGTGAAATCAATCAGATGAACTGTTTTTGGTTCTCTCTCCCAATCCGTGAATGCATACCCACAGAACAAACCCTTTTACACTCATTCCAGAATCATTCCCAATTTTTATTGTATAACCATATGATTTAGATAATGAACTAAAACTCTTGACTTCAGGTGTCATATGATGTGTACATCCTGAATCTAGTAATCATTTTAGAGAGGCATTACCTGAATCAATGCTCACAGTATCTATGGATGCCACAAAAACATGGTCATTTGGCAAATCCAGAACCTCAGAAGTTTGTACTTGTTGTCCTTGTGGCTTCACTTTGTTTTCTGGATATACTTTGTCTATGTGACCAGATTGTTTGCATCTTTTGCAGTGAGCTTCGAGTCTGAAAAAGCAATAGTTCTCTGAACGATTCGTCTTTTTACGACGAGCACAAGGTGGAAATTTTCCACTCTTTCTCACCATTGAAGAGGAGGACCCTTGATCTTTCTTAGGTAAGTCCCTCTTCTCCCATGTTTTATTCTTCTTTCCTTCCATCTTATTTCCAGATTTATCCAATCTCCCTTCAAATTTCTCAGTGAATTATTGAGCCAACAATGCTTTAGCTCTAGACTTATTAAATTCCCTAAATGTCATCCTTTGTTCAGCTGCTTTTAAGGCACTAACCAAATCTGCAACTGACATTTCCGAAACATCATAGACATCTTCTAATGACGAAATTTTAGCTTCGAATTTTGCAGGCAATGTCACCATGATCTTCACTACTATTCATTTCTCTTCTATCTTTTCTCCTAACAGCCGAATTTGATTCACAATTTTCTATAATCTATCGATATAATCTTTCAACTTCTCATGCTCCAGCATAAATGTCATCTCAAATTCTTTACGAAGATTGAACAAATTTCAACTGTTTAGTTCGTGCGTTACCTTGAAAGATACGCTCGAATTCGTCCCAGATTTCTTTCATTGTGTTGCAGTCCATAATTCTTCCAAACATAGATTCTGCGACCGACTGATGAAGGACACTCATAGCTTTGAATCTTCGGGATATTTTTTCCTCATACATCTTCATTTGGTTCATGTTGTTGGCATTTGGCTGTATGAGTTCAACATCCGATTCCATGGCTTTCCACAACAATTGATCCTTGAGATAGGCCTTCATCTTCACTGCCCAGACTTGATACCGTGAAGAACGATGCGGCCGTCCCAGTAGCAGTCTGAACAATTGGATTTTGTGAAGCCATGAAAGTTGTGATACCACTGATAGAAGATATGCTGACTTAGTTTAGAGAACTCTTAATAGAAAGGAGATGTGATTTTTCTGTATGAGAAGTATAGGAATAGAGAATCTCGTTTCGTATTTTTCACGGGAGTTTTCCCTTCAGTGAAGAAATTGTATGATTGAGGTGGAGGAAAGTTGTGCTGTTCTCATTTCACAAAAGTTTTATACATATGTTTGACAGACGATATAACTCTAGCACACCTTTGTGATTTTACAAACATTAACACCAAAATGAGTTTAACCTATTAACTACAAGATTAAACATAAACTACACATGATCAGCATCACTTTGTTCAACAGTTATCAAGATTAAATTTTTGTTTGTAGCACGATTGCTCTCGTTGAATTTATGTTCCGGCGTCGTGGAAGCCAATTTGTTGTTTTCAGGACCCAATGGATGCTCAAGAAAGGTAGAGAATTGGTTCTGGGGAGATAGTGTTGAAAGGAGCTTGAAGAAGAATTGGTTTGTACCACAGATTTGGAAGAATTATAGCCAACGCTCAGAAAATTGAGGCCTGGAGTTAGGGATGGCAGAATCGTCCCGCCCCGGCGGGGCGACCTGGACCTGCCCCAGACCCGGATCCGGACCCGGTCTATTAAATTTTTTTAGTTTTTTTATATATAATTATATTAGACTTTAACCTGTAAAATGAATTAAATTGAGTAGAATTAAATTATATTAGACTTTAAACTGTAAAATATTTTAGTTTTATTTGATATCATCAATTTAATTTTAGATTTCTTTAATGTAGGAAAAACTCCAGCTCATCTCCAGAATATTTTAGAAGATTTAGATGATGAAGATGATAATCAATAAACTATTATATGATGTATTTTGAACGTATTTTAGAAGATTTATGATGTATGCTTTAAATTACTATATTTCGAACTTAATTAACATTTTTTTTTTAAATTAGTTTTCGGGTTGGACCTGGTCGGACCCGACCCAACCCGCACGGCCCGAAGCCGCGGGGCGGGGCAGGTCCGGGTCTGCCCCCCGGGGTGGCGGGGCGGGTCTGGGACTGCTTTGACCCGCCTCGACCCGCCCCATTGCCAACCCTACCTGGAGTGGCATTCTCAGTCATCACTCGAGATATTAACATTCGATATGATTGAGGGTGAAACTCGATTACACGCATAAATTCATACTCATGGCTCACGCGAATGCCAATAAGTCGAGTTAAATATCTACAATTGTTCGTGTGGGAAGTGATCTCGATACAGCATTCTGTGCTCCCATGTGATACATGTTAGTTATTCATTATACCACGTTTTACTACAATATACTATATAACTTATATATTGATCTTACCAAACCAAACCAAACATACCCAGTAAATCCCGCCCTTAGGCAGGGTCTGGGGACTTATATATTGATCTTAACATTTGAAAATTTTTAGACATGTCGAAAATATCGCAAGTATCCTATGGATTATTGTATTCCGGAGGTGATAATTCTCGAGCTTATGCAAACGTATGAGTAACCATGGCATGCGAGGGGTCCCCACATACAAGAACCGACTCCTACATTTTTGTTGATACATAAATTTAAACTGAAAAAAAAAGAAACGCACTGGCTGGAGATAAGCGAACGGAAGAATAAATAATGAACAGGACGAAGGCGTAATTCCATTTCAAAATAGTATAGGCACTCCTTTTGGTCGTGGGCGTGGTAGAGGCCATAGGTGGGTCAATTTTTGACTATGCCCTGTCAGAGGCATCCACTTGATAAAATGCCCTGCCACGTTGAAACTTTCAACGCGCAGGGCATTGCACAGAAGGCTTTCGCGTGGAGATTACTCCGCACGGAAGGCTTCCCCGCAGACTTGAAAACATTTCCTCTCTCACACAATTGAGAGAGGTCATCTTCTCCGATTGTGAGAAATATAACCTCATCTTCCTTCTCTATTGCTGGAGACTTAATCGAGACGTCGTCGTATTTGCCGTAATGTGATGATATGGAACAGTAGGAGAAAACTTCAGGGGTTGCGCCGCAGTCGTATTGCGGTAGTTTTCAAGGATAACATATGGTGTCCGAAGGAGGAATAGATCTTCAAAGGGCTCAATATTCTTGATTTTTGGTCGATTGGCGTAGTAATTGTAAGGAGAGTGATGATAGTAAATGGCCGTGCTCCAACCAACATCACAATTCAAGTAATATGAACGCAGGCAGGGCAAGTAAAAATTGATAATAAAGATTTGAATTGAAGATCTTACGCTGTAGTCTCTTGCCAGCCTCCTTGAGATCTGTTGCTATAGAAGATACCGACGGGCTTCCCAGCCAGAGCCTGAGTCCTCCACCACCCTCCAGTTGCATCAAGAAAGGCTTTAAATTGAGCAGCCATCATCCCCAATCTGGTGGGGTAACCAAAGATAATTCAATCAGCCTCAACCAGATCACTAGGGGAGATCACCGGCACATCGCTCTTCGATGGGGCGCCCATCTTCCCTAGAACTTCGGAGTGAAGAGTTTCTGAGACCTGTTATGTCAATTTGAGGGACGAAATTCAATCTTGTTACTACAAAAATTGAGTCTTTTGTGTTTATCAAACATGAGCATTTCTTCATATCATCTAATTTTGCAACCTGTCATAGTTCATGCATTTTGCGCTGGTGACACCCTGTGGAGAAGCCAGTGACGCCCTGCGAAGAAGAGAAAGACCTCTCTGAACTGTGTGAGAGAGGAAATGTTTTCTAGTTCACAGGGAAGCCTTTCACACGGAGTAATCTCCGCGGGGAAGTCTTCCGTGCGGAAGCCTTCTGTGCGGTGCCCTGCACGCTGAAGGCTTCAGCGCGGCAGGGCATTTTAGCAAGTGGACACCTCTGACAGGGCATAGTCAAAAATTTACCGCCGTAGGCGTGGACGCCAAGCAAGTGCAGACGTACATATTAATTGATTTATATAGTGATTTAGTTGCTTGATTGAATATACGATAACAATACAACAAGTGCAATTCATTATTTAAAGATCTATACAACAAATGCAAAACAATTGACACATTTCACACTAAATGTCCCCACAAAATTTCTCATGAATAAAAGTTCTCGAACGTCATAGTCATTGGATATTTATACTCATCAGTAAACTTAACTTCGTCGTTCACCACAAGTAAATTGGTAGTTGGATCAATAAGCACGTTATTTGCCAACATGAAGGTTGCAACACGAAAATAACATCTCTTCCACCATGTTATCTGACCCTTAACTTGATGATGATTTGGGGGTCAACGACAAATGAGTCATAGACCATACTCCAACACCGATGCACGAATTCGGGCTTAAAACTGGCAAGAGATACTTCACAACCGTCGTAATCCTCATCCTGCATATCACCTTATATTGCGAGATCTACTGTTGCCTTTAATATAGGCATGCGTTATTTGCTATTTTGGCAATAGCCGGTCCAGTTCATTGTCTGTGAAAAATGTAATTTAGTTGAAATAATATAATGAATGTAATATATTAATGCTTAAAAATTACCTCTGGAAAAGAAGAAGGGACTGGTGGGCCAAAAAATGATACTACTCTAATTCACACTTCAAATCGTATTTGTTTTGGAGGTGTGGAGAATTTGAAGAGGAGAAGACCATTTAAATAGGAGAGGTCTTGCATCACAACTGCCAACCACGCAGAAGGGGGCGGGAAATCCCGCGCTGAATCCTTCAACACGGATTAGTAATCACGCTGAAGCCTTCAACGCGGATTAATAACCATGCTGAAGACTTCAGCGCGGTGCAGACATTTTAGCAACTAAAATCCTAGACAGGCCATAATAACTAGAGTAATGCTAGGTGTACAAACTTTTTTTCTACAAACTAATATTAACAATTGGATTAAATCTAATCACAAGTCGGGTTTTTTTCTCTCCCTCTACTGTGTGCGATTTACACACAGTAGACATCGATTGAGCCCTCTTCCTGAGCGCCGGCCGGATGGCCGCCATGGTATCGTCGGCGCTGTGGTCGGTGGCTCCGCATCTCTGTTCTATCTCTGATCCATCGCTCTGTTACGACTTCCACCGCTCGCCAATCAAGGAGCGATCGGATGTAATCTCAGGTTCGGCTGTGGTAGTGAATTGCGGAGTTTGGGCGAATCCATTGCTCAAATTGGATGTTCAGCAACACGTGAGGCCTGGTACTCAACTGAATCGAGTCGTCAGCAGGCTTCAGAGACTGCACGAAATTTCTAGGTCATATTTCTTCACGAACTTTCCGATGACCTGGTCTAGAACTGATATGATTGAAGTCTTCTTTGCCTATGGCAGAATTTTGGATTTGTACTTGCCTAAGAATCCAGATCAACTTGGTTGCATGTATGGTTTCATTCGGTATCCTAAATCTCTCAATTCCAAAACTGTTCTGCTTCAGTTTAATGCTGTTTGGGTCGGTAGTTTCAATCTGAGAGTGCACTTAGGAAAGGAATTCCCCAATGGTGTGGTTAATCCAGTTACTGATGTGGATAATCCTACTGTTCGGTCAGATTTTTTATATGAGGTTGAGAAGGTTCAGGTGCAGTTAGATTCTAATTCTTCTTCATGGTTGGATTCTTGTTTAATTGGCATTCCAAACCCTGTTATGGAGGTTAATTGCATGAATGAGCTATTGTTGTTGGCTGGTTACAACCTATGTTCTGTCGTCCGAATGAATGGTGGTGAGGTGCTTGTTAAGACGCCAACCACTGAGCAACAGATTATGCTGCTTCAAGATATGGATACCTTGCAGCGTCTAGGCCTTCAGGAAGTTCGGCCATGGAAATTACTCCGGGGAAAGCCGGCGAGAATTGCTTGGGTTCAAGTTAAGGGGATTCCAGTTCAATATTGGGACGTTAGTATTTTTCAGAGTCTGGCAGCCAATCTGGGGGAATTGATCATGCTGGATGAAGGCACTAGAAGCAAGACAGAACTGATTTGTGGTCGAATGCAAGTCCTAACTGATTCCATGACCAGAATCCACAAAGCAGTACTAGTAGAAATGGACGGAGGTTACTTTTCAGTCTCGGTCTCTGAAGAACGTGCCTCTACACCAAAGTGGAGCCTTAATACGCAGCAGAGGAGCCTAGATGCAAAAGATTGGTCAGCTTTAAACCAGGGGAGCCCTGCTTGTGCAAAGTTGGTTGCTTCCTCCTTGCGGTCTGTTGCTGAAAAACAGGACAGTGAGCCTTGTATTACTGTGCCAACTGCTGGGGTAGCCAACCAAACTAAAGTTCCCTCTGTTGGGACGGATTCTGCGCTGACAAGGAAGAGTTGGGCTGATATGGTCGACGAGGACAATTTGGCTGAAGGAAATGCTGAATTCTCCGCTAAGTGTGCCAATATGACCATGGCCTGTTCTGTTGGGAGTGCTGATAAGGGGTCATTAGCATTAGCTAGTGAAACTGAGGAAGCACATGACCTTAGAGTTCTGGACCATGAATTGCAGTCCCCCCAGGATGGAGCTGCTGTGAATAGAGTCGACTCCTTAGCTGCGGGACATATGGATCTGAACATGCCTTCTAAATTGGTGCATGAAGATATATGGTCTATTTTGGAGAGTATTCCCTCGGTTGAGAAATCTGAAACAAGTTCAGATGAAAATATTAGAATTCTTGGTCGGTTTTCGGAGATGGGAAAGGAGGAGACTGAAGATCATGAGTTCAACTTAGCACATGATGTCTTGGGCAGCATAAGGGCTCAAACAGCTCAGTGTGCTGAAGAGCTCCCTCAGTTGGGATGTCAGCAGTTCAAGGTTGAGATAGATGCAGAATCTGAAGCAGAGGTTGACCCGGTAGCAATCCCTGGCGGCTGTGATGAAGGACTAACACAGACGGTTGGAGTTTCTCAATTCTTTGAGGAGGCAGTGCAGGATTTTAAGATCAGTATAGTGAAACAGTTGGATAAGGATAACTGCAACATCGTCGAGCAGTCTCAGATAGCTGGAGATTCCTCCCAAATGGATAATAACCAGCAGCTGGTTGAGGAGCTTTGTCAAATGCACCCTGACATAGAGAAGCAGGAACTGGATCAGCAGGAAACTATGTTACTGGAGGTGGTGAGTACTACCGAGGATCACAAGCTAGATCCGCACGCTCAGCCCTTTATCTCGAGATGCAAAGCTATTGTTCATGCTGACGGGGGAGAGCAATCTGAAATCATCCCAGCTATTGAGCAGCCTAATGCAGTGAGTCCAGGTTCTGCAATTTTCAACACTCCGGCAGAGGTACAACCGGTTATGTTGATCTCTGAAGTTCAGAGGACAAAATTCAAGAAAGTGAAAAAATCCAAGCATGTGAAGTTGGGTGGTCGCAGCATCCGTATGAAGTTTCGGGGCCCAGTTCCTTATGACGTTGCTCCATCCTCCGACGAATGCTCTGGGTTCAGGGGTGACGATTACTCGTATGATTGGGATAGCGATTACATGTAGTTGCTCTCTTTTGTTATCCTGTTCAGATGGAAAACTATGTGTGTACTCATATTTTTCATCCAATAAAATTTTTTTCGAAAAAAAATCTAAACACATTTAGATTATATTTTTAGATTATCAACGCAACAATTCAATAGGTGCTATTAATTTGTAAAATAAAAATTTGTACACGTGGCATCCAACAACGACAATACCTTAACTACACACGCAACCCTATTCGAAAAAAAATGTAACAGTTACAACCAATGCACGACACAATGGAGACTCTATTTTTTATAACCAATGAATTAAGTGATTCGAAAAGATTGTTGGTTAGGAAAAACCCAGTCTTTGTGAACCATAACGGTTCTGCATTTTTTTCTCTTGGTTCTGATTCTGTATGTTGATATCTTCCCTATTCTCTTGCGTTAAATGTAACTGTTACATTTGTTTTGGAATGGGCTTGCGTCTGTATTTCTGTTATTTCTCCCGTAGTTGTTTTCAAGATTCGATTTTTGTTTGTCGCACGAGTGCTCTCCATGAATTCATGTTGGCGCGCCGTGGAAGCCAATTTGCTGTTTTCAGGACCCAATGGATGCTCAAAAAAGGTTGAAAATAGGTTCTGGGGAGATAGTGTTGAAAGGAGCTTGAATAAGAATTGGTTTGGACCACAGATCTGGAAGAATTATAGCCAACGAACGAAGCTCAAAGAATTGAAGCCTGGAGTGGCATTCTCAGTCATCACTCGGGATATTAACAAAGAAGTGGTAAGGAATCATGTTGCAGAGCGAATTGATTTAACTTCTCTCTACACATTAACAGAGAGAGATGTTGTTATGGGATACTGATTTCAGGCATTTGATTCATCATCATCCTATGGGGAGAAACCAATACCGGATCCTAAAACTGTAGCTGCAATTATTCTTGGTGGAGGTGCAGGGACTCGCCTCTTTCCTCTTACCAGCAGAAGAGCCAAACCAGCTGTAAGAGAAGATTTTTACTGCTGTTTTTTTTCCAGTACCGACTGTGTGGATAATGATCTTTTTTATTGTGACATTACTGATTTTGAGGAGTGATGATGAATTCTCCAGTGATCAATGTTTATAAGTACTTGGTGTTCTCAATTCTAATCTGTGTCTATCTGTAAATCTTACGGCTGAGATGAACAATGTGAACCATTGATGAATGAATTAGAATTGTGCACAACGAGCACATCATTATTGACCACTCGAGAATTACTCTAATGGTGATATGGTTTGTTCTGCAGGTCCCTGTTGGAGGCTGTTATCGTCTGATTGATGTACCTATGAGTAACTGCATAAACAGCGGGATACGGAGAATATTCATTTTGACTCAGTTCAATTCGTTCTCCCTGAACCGGCACCTTGCCAAGACTTATAATTTTGGAAATGGTGTGAATTTTGGGGATGGATTTGTCGAGGTCAGATGGGAGTGTTACGGACAGGAAATCACACTACAATGAGCTTAAGTTTCTTGTTAGTTTTTAAGAATTCTTAGAGATATTCTTTTGCTTCTTAGCAAACATATCTTGAAAACAGGTTCTTGCTGCCACTCAGACACCAGGGGAAGCAGGGAAGAGGTGGTTTCAAGGAACAGCGGATGCTGTTCGACAATTTATCTGGGTCTTTGAGGTATATTCCCGTCATAAGTTTTTGTGGTGAATGTGATGCGGTTGTAATATGGTGTACTTTGACATGTGTTTAGGATGCAAAGTACAAAAATTTCGAGCATATTGTGATTTTATCAGGTGACCATCTTTACAGAATGGACTACATGGACTTTGTTCAGGTATTTCACCAGCTTTTCTGGATTCACTTTACACATGATGTCGTAATATATATCTTCAACTTTTCTATTGTTGAAAAATGTGTCTGCAGAAACATATAGATGCAAATGCTGATATTACAGTCTCTTGTGTGCCCATGGATGATAGGTAGGCATACTTTAATCCATCTTCTGATGTTTGTTCTGCAAATGTGTTTGTTCATGTGTGATTCTATTTCATGACATAGCCGAGCATCAGACTATGGGTTGATGAAAATCGATGAGACCGGGCGTATCATTCAGTTTGCTGAGAAACCAAAGGGCTCTGCTCTGGAAGAAATGGTGAGACAAGGACAAGGTAGTAGCATTTGCTTGTTCATTTGATCTCATCTTTGTTTGATTTGTTTGCTCTATCTCGATATTTGCAGCAAGTTGACTCATCCATTCTGGGGCTTCCTCGAGAAGAGGCTGCAAAGTACCCTTACATTGCATCAATGGGTGTATATGTTTTCAGAACTGAAGTTCTGCTAAAACTCTTAAGGTGGAAGTACCCTTCCTACAATGATTTTGGATCTGAGATCATTCCTTCAGCCGTGATGGATCATAATGTTCAGGTTGAAACTCGAACCGGTACTCTTATACTTATTTTTTACGAAATGCAACGAGCTTTCTTGATGCCTACTTTGATCAGGCATATCTGTTCAGCGATTATTGGGAGGATATTGGAACCATAAAGTCGTTTTACGATGCCAACTTAGCCCTCACAGAACAGGTTAGTATCACAGGGATAAGAGCATTTTTCTTATGAACTTTAGGTTTCCTTAAACATTCAAAAGCCGGTGGATTCTCTGCAGCAATAGTTACACAGCTATAACATTGATGAAAAGTAAACATGTTCTTCAGTTTGACCATAAAATACCCGTGAATCTTCTAATCTGAATGGTTCACCGTTCATGTAATACCCTTAAAATTGGTTGTATAAACAAGTTGCACCTATTTTTCTCGGAGTTCATCTAATGTTATGTGTGCTGACTTTGGACCAACTTTGGGATGAATGGTCCAGGGAAGTGCACTGAAAGATCATCTATTGTTTTGTGGGGACAGTATAAGCAATTATTAGTCGGGGCATGGGTGGGTAGAGTCATGCTACATGACGACCTCGAGGAAGACCGGGGGTTACAGTTCATTTCTTATTGTGTAACTTTGCTCGTGGTGCATGCAGCCTCTGAAATTTGCTTTCAATGACCCAAAGACCCCTTTCTACACATCTCCAAGATTCTTGCCGCCCACTAAAGTTGAACAGTGCCGGGTACATTGATCAACTAATGCTAATTCAGTCATATTTCAATCTCATTAACTCTGAAATTTGCTGTTACAGATTGTGGGTGCAATACTTTCTCATGGTTGCTTCTTGCGAAACTGTAGCGTTGAACACTCCATCGTAGGTATTAGGTCGCGTTTGGACTACGGTGTTGAGCTCAAGGCAAGATTTAGTACTGTCAAAATGCATGTATGTATACAGCAGGATGTATTATATGTTGACTCACATGAAAGAATGTTTCTCTCAGGATACAATGATGATGGGAGCAGACTACTATCAAACTGAACCTGAAATTGCATCTCTTGTAGCTCAAGGAAAGGTTCCCGTCGGTGTGGGACGGAATACGAAAATAAGGTAACATCTGGTGTGAGTGATATATACGGAAGAGGGGAGCGTGCAGTGACTAATGTGTCACTATGGAATTGGACGCATTCCCTCATACACATCATACTAATCCCACAGTGCCCACACAGTGCCACATGGGCACTGTATAGTGTGCAGTGACTACTGCAGACACCCGAACCCGATATATACAAGTACTTGCAATACAACCATTCATCTTGGCCAATACCATAGGAGGGAGGATGTCTCTCTCTATCTGCTACATTATTTCTTTTCCTTGTAGCAACTGTATAATTGACAAGAATGCAAAGATTGATATATACAAGTACTTGCAATACAACCATTCATCTTGGCCAATACCATAGTAGGGAGGATGTCTCTCTCTATCTGCTACATTATTTCTTTTCCTTGTAGAAACTGTATAATTGACAAGAATGCAAAGATTGGGAAGGATGTTGTGATTGCCAACAAAGAAGTAAGTCTCCGTCTCCAATCTCTATGTACATTTATACCTTAAACAAGATGATCATAGCAAGAAACCGTTTTGAAAGTGATGAACAACTTCGGTTTTTGTCGTCTCAGAATGTTCAAGAGGCGGACAGGGCTGAGGATGGATTTTACATCAGATCTGGGATCACAGTCGTACTAAAGAACTCCACCATTAAAGATGGCATGGTCATATAAATAGTAGTTTGAGGCAGAAAGAGGAAAATTTTGATCGGATTCAATGCAGTTGCAAGTCTGTGAACTAGAGTTACGCAAAAATTAAGGAATAAACACCAAAAGTTCTTAGCTTTTTTCTTCTCCAATGCATATCAATAGGCTAATTCCGACCATAACCACAACCACCATTCTATGCAGATATGGATTCTGTGCAAGAAAAGATGCTGAATTTACAACTATAGCAGATATGTCTACTCAACTTCGATTCACAAAATTCCAATACAAACACGAAAGATTCAACAAAAAAGGAAAATGAGAAATACGTGGATATAATATAATGTCCAACAAGCCAAAAACTCAACCCGAAATTATGTACAGACTTGGAGTCCAAACGGCGCCTGATATGGTAATACCCCTACACTCCTCGTCGCACGACAGTAAGAAACTTCACGCGCCGCCGTGATTGGCTCCATGCGTGGCAACATCGGCGACGTGAAACTGGGAAGCATACCTCCGTCCGGCTCCTTCTAACTCAATCACCGGCGGTTCATTTAGAAATGCCGAGCTACCGCTGATCCACCTGAACAGAAATTAATTAAATAGTAAATACACTCGAAATTAGCTATCGAAATGGAAATCACAGATGCACACAAAAAAAAAATGAAAACGATTCTTATAGGCTTCTGTATAATAATACCATCCATTTTTTTGAATTAATTTGTCCAAGTTTGTCTCCGAGTCCGAATCCATCCTTCTAGCAGCTTCCTCAAATATAGATTTCTGCAAAATTTAACATTTTCTATTATAAATTATAGTGTAAAAAAGAACAGAACAAAATAAACAAAACAGATACTAAACCAAAACACCTGCGTCCGTGGTGAGAGAAGTGTTATATCCTTCAAGTGCTCCTCTTCTTTCTCCTTCTTCAATTTCCAGAAGGACTCAATATCTTCCCTTGTCAATGATCTAGTCCTTCTATACTTTTCTGAAAAACACAGAGAAAAAACATGTTTCGTATGTTTGCCCTATAAACACAATACTCGTTGAGATTGTACTAACCAATATTGGGATCAGAAGGAGGTGATCCCCAACCAGCCATTAGAGAACCCATCGTGTTAAATCAAGACTCGAACTTTTATCTGTGATCAGTTTATATCAGACACTCACACAATTGTATTGTATTGTATTGTTAGGAAACGAGCTTTTTTATGGAGTCGGTTTGTATATATCTTTATCGTGGTTTTGGAGATTTGCATGGCTAGTGGGGCAGAGGAGTTGTATATATCTGATCCATCCAATTTTTATATATTTAATCAGACCCCTTGTTTGGGTGATCTTATCTTCAGTGAAGACTAAGCTGGTTATGGCTAATTTCTGGACAAAAAAGTATTGGACTTTGAATTGAATCCATGGTTTGTACATGACGGCCCACGGTATTGAATGATATTTTTAGTGACTATTCATTGAATTAAAAATCAGAGTTGTTTATTGGTTTCAATGCTCCAGTTTTTTGAGGAGAAAACTACATGTACAATACATACATTTATACATCGAGTTTTTTCCATCTCCTGTGTATGTACTTTTGAACCTTTTATCAGTATGTGCAATTTTAATGGTAGACGGTAACAATGACATGAATTATAAATATATGTAAAATTATTTGGTAATATAGGGTACCCCATGTCTCAAACACCTTATATCCTACTATGAAACTACCATTTAGATCGTATGTACAAATATTACTGTTCATATAAAACTCTTCACTTCCGGCTACTGCTATCATACACTGTCAGAATTGGTTCAATCGATGGAAAGCCTGTACGTGGAGACCACGAGTCTCATGTTTCAAAGCGGTTATGGTGACTTCGTCGTTAATAATTTTATTGTAACTTTTATCTTAGGTTAAACAATCTTTTATTTAAGAATTATCGATGATGAAATTGAAAGAACATATCAAGGTATGATTTTTTTTTATCTCTGGTGTACATATATTCCATCAATAGGGCCAATTTTGATGGTAGTAACAGAAGTGAATTGTACATAAGGGCTGTCAATTTTGATGGCGTACATATATTCCAGATTTTTTTAGGAGTGCATATGGGTTCTGCCTAACATAAGTTAGATACTGATTTACAGAAGATGTTGGAAACATTGCTTTAATAAGCGCCTATATCAGCCAAACTAAATCAAATCAAACATACCCAGTAAATCCCATCCTTAGACAGGGTCTGGAGTTTGTAGGATGTACGAAATCATACCCATACTCTTTAACAGGATGGAGAGATTGTTTACGTAAAGACCCCTAACTCGAAAAAAACAAACAAATATAACTGAAATAACTACTTACCCCAACCATGCACTACATATATACCGAAATAAATAAATACCTTCACAAATAACGAAGAAACTAAATAACTGCATTTTACCCTTAATAGATGAAATACAATTAAAGATGTAAACTATCCACTAGTATGCCTAACTAATTTCTATCAGTCTCAAATAACTACTTTATATAGTATTATATATCTTTAACCGTGATATAACGTCTCCAACTCGTGGTCATGTCCTCGGAGAGGTTTAATCTTACTAGATCAAACCGAATCTACTCATCCCATGTCCTATTAGGTCTCCCTCGCCCTCGCCGCCCTTCGACTTGTAATCTTTCGACCCTCCTCACTGACTCATCCAAACTCCTTCTGCGTACATGTCCAAATAAAATCTAGTCATTGCTAATGTCCACATTCTTCCCAGTCAGACCAAATAAAATCTAGTCATTGCTTTTGTAAAATTACTTTTGGGCATATAGCTGGTACAACTCATAGGTCTATCTCCTTATCTTTTGGAACATTTGATCTGAAAAGTATCATGTTCCCATCTCACTTTCAATGCTGATTCAAGTCCAACTATTGAGCAAATCTTACTTTCTAGCAAATGAGACCCTATACCAGTTATGAGGTGTTCAAGCTTCTGGTGGTGCTGATTGGACCACTCTTATATAGAGTTGAACTGCTGGGGTGTCAATATTTATTGATTTTTTCTTCCCACAACAGTATAATCCACTTATGCAATGTTTCTTCAATATTCATGATACATTTAACTCTGTAGTATGACCATCAGGACAATGCAACATCACTGATGAGATTTTGTATTTTGGAGTAACTCAACCTCCTAAGATTTTGTGGAGTTGGTAGATGTAGATGTTGTTTTTGCCAAGTTCTAGAGCTAAAGATGGACAGAGTTGAATATGATATGGATTCTCAGATATCACAGGGGGTGCCATATTTGGATACATATTCTTTCAGCATTTTGATTTGAAGTACTTACCTAATAAGAAGAATGGCCCTCCACCTGCACATGCAACTTGTTCAAAAGGTGGAGAAAGAATCCCACTTTTTCAGGCTTGTTCTGAACTTTTAATGTAACAGTGATACCCACAGAGACAATGGCTTCCTACTCAAGACTTACACTTTCACATGAAGGGCATTTTGCCTAATGGTGTTCTTTATCAGGAATTGGATCAAAGTTCTTATCTTTAATAAGATTTAGTCCGATTAGGACCCAATTCGTGTTTAACGAAAAAAAGGGTGTGACAATTAAGGAATATCCTTATTCAATCAAGTGGAGCAAATACTCAGCATCAGCAGAGGATAAAAGATTGGCAGAAGAGGTTCAAAGATGGTGAAGAAGATAATGGTAGGATAGAGGTTAATTAGACAGTAGTAGAGGAACGACAAAGAATGAGAATTTTGGAGTGTTGCACAGAAGAAGATAAAATCACCATTTCCAAGTCTGAGTCACATAGTAACAAGCCTCAAGCTCATGGATAAACTTCAAAAAGCATTGAAGATAAATATAGTGCTAGCTTTTTTTTCAGCAGTCTTGTCCTGTGGTTTTCTCAATAATTAGATAGTTATTATATCAATCAAGTCAGGATAATCAACAAATAGTTAATCAGATAGGCATAATTTTCTTGAGCTTTTCATCTAAGAATCATTTTTCATCTGCATTTGTTGGTGCATACATTAATCTGAAATAGTAGGATTCTATTAATTGTTCCAGCATCTTGCTAATCCACGTGCTGATGACGAGATTTCGAAGGACAAGAAAACGACTTGTGAAGCATGTTATAAAGGAGACTGGCCTCTCTCAGGGCTATGGTCTCGTGTGCGCAGGTACGCGTGTATGGACTAATTTAATTAGCTAGCTGCGCTACCCTCATTAAGGTAATTGATTGTAGCTCAGGTTCCCATTTAACATTGTTGATTTAGAATTGTCGGTGTGATTTCTTTCCAACAAACCAATCAGCATAACCAACTTCTTCCCTTTTAAAGCCTTCCTTTGTTTTCCTCTTTCAGAATTACATTTACAACAAAAGAGATGAAATATATTCCTCCTCAACTTGTTTACTGGCATTATATCTTGTATATATATAAAGGCTTTGTGTTTGAAAAACTCTCACCAAAAAAAACAAAACACTTCAGCTGCTCATACTCTTCTTTCTTACTTTCAAATTGATGGCGTCCAGCTCCATCTCATCTTCCCGTGGCTGGTCCGCGAAGCAAAACAAGCAGTTCGAAGAGGCTCTAGCCATGTTCGACAAGGACACGCCTGACAGGTGGCATAACATAGCCAGGGCAGTGGCCGGAAAGTCAGCAGAGGAAGTGAGGAGGCATTATGAGGCACTGGAGAAAGACATCATGAAGATCGAAACAGATCAGGTTCCAATACCAAATTATCGCTCAATAGCAAATGGGAGAGGATATGGCAATGAGCAAAGGTATCATATGTCCAGAAATTTTCGATCATCAGGCTTGTCCGGATGTAACATCTGGGATTAGAAAATTTTCTATCATCAGTCTTTAGCATTGCATATTGTAACTTTTTTTGAGCCTTAATATTGAGCTATAGAGAAGTTACTACATGTTGCAAGGATGGTGGATTGTAAGTGAACAGAGACTATATATGTTTCTTATGCTGCTGCTTTTATTTGATGTCAAACAGGCTTATAAGGAATCTGAGGTTACAGTGATAAGTTTTTGTAAGAAGGAGAACAAGATGGATTTGTTGTAATGATATAGAGGTGGCCACATCTGAACTGAAGGAAAAGCTCCAAGAGAAGAAGAATGTAGTGTTAATCTTAGCCTTGTTTGGTGCCTCTGAAACAAGTTTTGGAAAGAAAAAGAATAAGAAAAACTGATCTTGGGTGGTCATCTTATCATTCAACACCAGGTGTAAATAAGTGTTTAAGTCCTAAGTTTCAGCCTCGCGTTCCATGGTTTAGCTTATTTATGAAGACTAGTTATTGCCTTGTTCTATAATGGATCCTCTCTCTTGTCCACGTTTAACCAAATCAAACCAAATACTAATTATCATAACAATGATAGAAAGAATATACGATTATAGCAGAAATAAACGACAACCATGCACTACTTATATCCGAAATAAAATAAATGTCTACACAAATAGGAACAAACTAAGCAGATACAATACAATTAGGTGCAAATATACACTAATATATCCCGCTAATTACTATCAGCCTAAAGATCCATAAACAAATAATTACTCTATACAATCCTATATATCTTTAACCGTAATATGATGTCTCTAACTCGTTCTATCAGAGATCATGTCTTCGGAGAGGCTTAATTCTACCAAATCTAACCGGATCTGCTCAGCCCATGTCCTCTTAGGTCTCCCCCGTCCTCGTCGCCCTTCGACTTCCCTTGTCCACAGTTAAACTTCCTAAATTTGTTGTCTATCTTCAATGATTGTCATTTCCTGTGTCATGATTTCCTTTATATAAAATTATACAATGGAAATTAGAGCAACATCTAATGGATCCTCTCTTGTTATGAATTAGGCCAACAGTATAAAATAACATTTTAGAGGCTACAAGCAATTCTATTTTTGGAGAGAGTTTTGTGTAAATACTGCGTACAAAAGATGGAAACATTGTTTTTTTTAGATGGAAACATTGTCACTTCGACATCAGGAGCAAAAAAGAGAGGATAATTGAGAGGGAAGGACAGGAATAATTGAGTGGGTCTAGTTCCTGTATTGTCTCTGTCCTAATTCTCCCATCTATGTGTGGGTGTATAGGCTAATATAATTATGAAGATGAACAATTCTTATTAAAATCATAAGAGGCATGTCTGTTTTCTAACATGGTATCGGAGCGAGCAGTCTGAGGCCCGAGAGTGTGTCCGAGGAAATTCTCGAGTATTGGCCCCATGGTTTTGGGCTCCCAACATTATGCACATAGTGCATAATCCTTTCGTGCAATCACTCATCGTTAAAATTGGTTGCATCATTATAAAACTCGTGCGTAGCAGATCAAAAGTCTTATATTACGACACGGTTCTGACGACTTCGTTGCCGGAAATATATAAAACTCTATTAAAGACTACTTAATCCAATTAGAAAGTATTTTAGAAATTTCAGACGATGAAATCATCGGAACTGCGTCAAAACATGAGATTTTTGATCTACTACGCATGTAATTTCCAATACTGCAACAAATTTTGACGATGAGTGATTGCACGAAGTTTTAGTTAATTACAGTTAATAGGTTAGGGTTTGAATTCGGATCTTGGGTCACTACGTAATTTTGAGTGTGTATTGATTGGTTTAATAATCCACATCATGTGGTTATGTAAAATATATATATATATATAGTGCAGGATTCGGTGATAGAATTTTAGACATAATTTTAGACCACTGTTCGAGATGGCGGCACTTAGGCGCCTTTTTTGGCCTAACCGCCGCGAATCGGGGCTGGGCGGTCCAGCGGCTGGGCGGCCGCCCAGGGCGCCGAGGCGCCCGCCTAGGGCACCTAGGCGTCGGACTTCTTGAACATTTTTTTTTTGCAAAAAAAATAATAAATTTTTTTTTGCCTTTGCGGCGGTCGCCGCCTAGGCAGCCCGGGCGCTGGGCGGCCCCAAAACGCCTTGGGGCCGCCCAACGCATTCTTGAACACTGTTTTAGATATGATTTTCAATTCCGGCCATTAGGATTGGCCGTTGACGGAATTGGGCACATCGTTAGAAAGC
>JAOYMZ010051546.1:0-13945 GCA_025802335.1 Pinguicula primuliflora | reverse complement strand
TACATATATTGAAAAAAATAGTTAATTGTATATATTAAAAAATATTTAGTTAAAATAATATTTAATTTTGACTTTTGTATGTTTAATTATACATATTAAAAAAATATTTTATTATATATATATATTAAAAAAATAGTTAATTATATATAAGAAAAAAAATATTTAATTCGGGCTTCGGGATTGTTCCGATCCCGTCCCAAAGTTCGGAACTTCGGTGTTCGGGACGGGATCGGGCCCAAAATTTTAGGCCCGAATTAGTTCGGGACGAGATCGGAATTCAACAAATCCCGAACCCGAATCCCGAATGCCCACCCCTAGCGGCCTCCATGAATAGAACAAAATCTGTCCTGTTTATTTATTTATTTGTGCTTCGATTAATGGAGAAAAATACTTAATTCGTTGCGCTAGTATTTCCACGCTCATCGAACGCGCGTGAGTTATTGCGGTCGGTGAGTAGGCTAATCTCGTCTCAAGTACGACGCCACGCATAGGCATAGCAGAAGAGGTTCTGATCCCTGGATTCTAGATTAGGTAGATAACAAGAACCTCACTCAGCTTACTGCAGAAGAATCATATAATGACGGTTGTCTCCACCTCGGTAGGCGGCGGCACCATTTCCGGCCAGTTGAATCAATATTCCGGCCTCCGTAAATCCTTTGTCAAGCTCGACGGCTCCAATTCCAGCTCAACGCAGATGCTTTTTCAAAATGTGGACTCGCATCTCCGACTTACTTCTACTAGCAAATCATGCCGAGGTGTTACTGCAATGGCAGGATCCGGCAAGGTACTAGCATTTTGTTTTTTGATTTAGTATATGAATGTGATGCCTCAAAATCGCACCTTTGTCGAGCGCAATTAAGTAATTCAAGGAAATGAGTCCTGGGAAAATTGAAATTTTGAACTAATTGTGACGTTAGTTTGTTTAGATGAGAACGGAACGGGGTTCGTGAGGAAAATTATGTTGTGAACAAAAGCTCCATATACTGTTGTGATTTTCCGAGCTCTGATGCTATTTTCTTTTCTGTTGCAGTTCTTTGTTGGTGGAAATTGGAAATGTGTAAGTGGTACCTTATTCATGTATTGCAACTGTTGAATCCCTCTTGTATACTGCTGTCGAATGATTCAACTTATTGACGGCACTTGTAGTTATGATTTTCTTGTTTGCAATTTCTTTCTTGGCATACTCTGAACATACTTAGAATGGAACCAAAGACTCCATCAGCAAGCTTGTCTCTGAATTAAACAGTGCAACTTTGGAACCTAACGTGGGTGAGTTCTTTTATGTAAAATAGCACCTTGTTTCGTTAACCTAACATCCTAGACCCTGCCTAAGGGCGACACTTACCGGGTATATTTGGTTTGGTTTGGTTTCTTTAACCTAACATTTCTATTTTGAGGTTCAGCAAATCATTTCGCCTGTCTCTAATATTGAACTTTTAAATGCTGTAGATGTTGTTGTAGCACCTCCTTTTGTCTATATCGATCAAGTAAAGAACTCTCTAACTGATAGGATTGAAATCGCCGCTCAGAATTGCTGGACTGGGAAAGGCGGGGCTTTCACTGGAGAGATCAGGTGTGCTGTCGTGCATGCAGTTTCAATTCAACCTTAACAGTGACCTGCTATGCTCTATATTTATATTTACATGAACAAGATCATATACTTCTACTATTTTTTCATTTGAGCATTTACTTTGCTCATGACAAGTCTTACATGTATTTTGATATTTTCTAGTTACATCCCCCGTTCCAAGTTCTCCATCGCTCTCAGTTTGGTTATTCTGCAAGTTTAAATCTTGGTCAATGATAATGAATCCAGAGTAGTAACTTTTGTAGGAATCTTCTAATCCATACCATTAATTTATTTCGTATAATCATCTCCTGTTGTTTTTTGTTCATTCATCCTGTTTCTTTTACTGAAAATTGGCCTTGGGTTTCAAGTTTGAATTGTTGAGGGGCAAAAATTGCCGAAAAAACATAATATCAATTGCGTCACTTCAAAATCCATACCTCTGCTTTTTCCAAGCTATAAGAACCAGTGCATTAGTAGTAGTACTACATTTTTCTCAAAACCCTGTTGCAGAAGATTAATGTAAACTGACTTGTGTTTCTGCAGTGTTGAGCAATTGAAAGACCTTGGTTTAAACTGGGTCGTTTTAGGGCATTCCGAAAGGAGACATATCATCAAAGAAGATAATCAAGTGAGGCATTGAATGCTATTTTCAATTTTCATAAAGTATACAAAAACAAAGCTTGAAGTTTTTCTATTTTTTATACCATTTATTCTAGCGAGATGTGCTACATTTCAATCCTAGGTTATAAAAAATATCTTTTGCAGTTCATTGGCAAGAAGGCTGCTTATGCTTTGAGCCAAGGTCTTGGCGTCATAGCCTGCATTGGGGAGTTACTGGAGGAAAGAGAAGCTGGGAAAACATTCGAAGTTTGTTTCCAGCAGTTGCAGGCTTACGCGGGTATGTCTGAGAGAACCTGAAACCACCTTTTGCCTTGGCGGCAGCATTATAGTTAGTTCATACCTGAACATTGTCGTCTGATATACTGTTTCATGGCTCTTTATTCCTCTTGCGTGATTCTGCGAAGATGCTGTACCAAGTTGGGATAACATTGTGATTGCATATGAGCCTGTTTGGGCTATTGGAACGGGTAAAGTGGCCACTCCAGAGCAGGCTCAGGAAGTACATGTAGCACTTCGGGATTGGTTGAGTAAGAAGGTATCAGCAGAAGTTGCATCTAAAACGCGTATCATATATGGAGGTACGTTGTGTTCGGACTGAAGTTTTCGAAGTTTTTCAGCTTTCATCGTCTTTTCTGAAGTAGTCCCTCCGTCGTCCATCAGTCAGTTTGTCTCTCTGTATGCTGAACATCTCGAATTTTCTCAAACCTGCAGGTTCGGTAAATGGAGGCAACTCTGGTGACCTTGCGAAAAAAGAAGACATTGATGGGTTTCTTGTGGGAGGTGCCTCACTAAAGGTATGCCACGGAAATCTCTCGACCTTCAAGAAACCAGACCAGTTTATCCGTCTCATATATCTGATAAAGCTGCTGATTCTGTCACCTCGTTTTGCTGCAGGGTAATGAATTTGCCACTATTGTGAACTCTGTAACTTACAAGAAGGTCGCTGCATGATTTGCGAGTCCAACCCGAATGGCTTATACAAGGATAAATTCCAGTACGGTACGAGTGTCTCTTGCGGCTAATATCAGGGGCAGACGTCCTCCTCTGGTCCTCCATAAACAGGATGTCATCTCCATGTCCGAAATAGACCTGAAGAGTTGGTAGTTTCACTGAATAATGTTGTTTTGTGCTCTCTATCATCAAAGTTGTAACATTTTTTTTTTGTTTGCATTTTTAAATTCGGGAGGGTAAAGAGATTGCTTGATTGTTTCATGGATACTGGTGATTGATTTTCCATTTTAATTGGGTATTCAGTATCTCATGTTACCGGGTAAACAAGTCCTGCTTAATGCAGTACAGTGGTTGACATTTTGTTCATGAACAAATATAATGTGGTCGAGGCAATACCCGATACACACAAGCAACAACACAATCATCCCGCCACCGCCCACGGTAACGATCAACCACCCTAACCTGCCGTGCGCATGTAGCGCCACCCAGGCCGGCTATCAAAATCAGACAGTAACTTGACAGCAAACAGCAACACTTGAGGCACCTCCATCCGCAAGCCCCCAATACCCTCTGCTGCCGCCTCTACTATACCTTCGTACGAAACGAGCGATTGGAGGCCGAGGAAGAAGAAGATTACAGCAGGGAGCAGAAACACCGGATACAGCAACTGGCTTAAAGAGAGCCTCCAGGTTTGAGTATGCAGTTCTTCTATAAGCCATGCTTGTTTCTTCACGCCCCTCTTTCTTCGTCTACTGCTTCAAGTGGCAGTTCCGGAGGATAAAACTAACTGGTTGAAAGCTGAGAGAGTAAAATCTGATTAGAGTGTACTTGTACAAGTGTCTATCTATATTTGATCATTCGTTAATAATTCTGCACGACACTACAATCCCAATTATACTGGTACTGACCGGTCTCCAAAATCCTAACTTGGAGTTTTTATTAGACAAACACACACACCAGTCAATATATAAACAGTATTCGATCACCTATATAACAGTTGGGGGTAGACACCGAAGCTGAAGTTCTGGCTATACAGTGAAGGTGTTTGAATACGTATGCAATGGAGTTAGTTCAGATCATCATTTTGACAGGTTTGAAGATATCCCAATCTCACCAATGGAAGAGACTCGGAAAGCCCATGCCCTGCTACAAGAAATCTTTCAGATGAAGGGATTCAAGCAACCCGAGTGCTCGAGACCAAGCTACATTGCAGACGCTGAGATTGTCTACGGCTGCAGAAGATTAACCAAATCTGCATACCTGCATGGCTCAGGTAATAGTAATACTGATATAAATTTTATTGAAGGACCTCACAAGGATCATCTCATCTTGGAGGAGCCCAGTGTATCTACTACATTGGTTCATGCCGCTGGAGATGTTATGGGTATATGGTTGGGTAAGCACACACGCACTTAACTGTAAAAAGAGATAGGCTGGGTGTCATTGGTTTGCCGGGAAAGGTTTTAAGGAGCCGGGACAGTTTACCCACTTCACTTAGTAGTTCAGAGGAGGGGTAGGAATTGCATACGTACAATCCGAATCTAGGATTTTCCTTTAGTTTTGTTTTAGTTTCATTAATAGTAGAACATTGCTAGTTTTTTCAAAGTTGTTTTATTTTTCATTTTTTAGGTTAAAGCCCTTCGTCGAACCTTTTAAGTTTTATCATCCATTATTAATAATAAGGGGTTTAAAAAAAAGACCATCATTTTGGTCCGGAGGAGAATATCCTTATCATGGCATTTATGAGAACGTTGGGAGAAGCTACAGGACCAGTTATAAGGCATTGAGTTTATGATAGCACATCTCGGAAGGCAACAATATGTCATCAAAAGAAGGTACATAGGGACTTGGTACTGATGGCCACATATGGCACAGTGAGGCTATAAAAATCTAGTAGCTTGCAAGGATTTGGTTGTAGGGATCGGATCATTTGGCATTGGCTTTTCAAATCTTTGATAGAATGATTTGTTTCCGCCATAAGTGAGAACGTTAAGCCATATTAAAGATAAAACAGTTGGAAGCCATACCTATGGTTCTTATCAGAAAGATCAAACTTTCCCCTGGAACTGGAAGTTGATTTTGTAATCGTATTGCAGAGCTGCGAGAGTACTTCTGCAAGGACCCTCTACAGAAAGAACAGCGAGGGAAGCAAAAAATGGAGAAACAAAACTAAGTACTCTATACCATGCATACTTGTAAATTTTACAAGCAATACAGTCTAAGTGGCTTACCGCCGAACCCAGTATGAAGAAATTGGAGATCATCATGCGAGCATGAGTCTATTAGAGCATACACACCTGGCCTCAAAGCTTCATCTACTTGCCTGAGAAAAATAATAATACTGTCTAGAGTAAGCGCAAGAACTTGAATACAGTGGGGTGGGGGGTGAATGTAAGAAATCATAGGAATCATGTGGAATTAAGTGAGGTTACCTTATAATGCCTTTTCTTGCAGGGCCAAGACCACTATAAACCCATATGTAGCGGCTCAAAAAATGAGACGAACACTTCCCAAAGACATCTTTTTGCTGCCGCACCTGAAGAAGGGGAAGAGGGGGTGGTTTACTGGCAATTGAATCCAGGAAGGTCAAAATGGTATTGACCGAAAAACATGGTTATTGTTTCAGAAAAAATACTACCAACTAATCAATCACCATCTTGAAAAGAGATTTCTTTTATCATGACATTTTTCGTTCAACGGTGATAGAATATTACGTAATAGTGAATAGGGTATGAGCTTCTAACATGAAACTCACCTCTTCATATACTCTTCGCAAACCACTAGCACATTCTACAGCCTCTTTAGTTTCCCATCCTAGAAATTCTTTCCCAGTGCCACCATCCATATGCACAATCTCCAAGCAATGAAGAAGAACGCTAGTGGAATTTTCAAGCAGAGCAATGCTTTGCTGGGTTTCACTGAAAACAACAAATAAATGATGGGAGATATTAAACACCCACCCGACTTAGGAACTCAAAATAACAGAGTTGAGAAGAAAAGAAGTATACTTCCTGTAATGCTTAATGGCAGTTGATAACATACGGCAACACGCGATGTAAAGCTCCACCGAAAACTTTGTATTTAGACCAATCTGGTAAGGGCCACCTCTAACTGGAGCTTCGGTCATATGGAGTTGTAGAAAGTGGTGAAAGAGTGAACCAGGCACATGAAGGGAAGATGGGATATGGTAGGAATCTATGGGGAACCGAGAGGGTCTCTGAAAAACTTTTATGAGCACTTCAATACACGTGAGAACAACAGACCCAGAATCCGGTATTTCTGTTTCGAACAATGAATCGATGTAGAAGTTATTTGGGCCCCGTACATGTAGGATGATGTTGAAAAGACAAGACACTAGGCCCCCTATGTTCCTTTTGACCATATTTAAACGCCTAGGCCCTGCACGTAAAAAAGCATGGTTCAGCGGTTCAAATCACAGATAAGAGATTTGAAGAAATGCAACATTGTTATATTCATGGCATTCACAGTATCTGCGTACCATCTGTTTGATGCCAATTACAAATAAGAACAGAGTACAAAGTTACCATCTTTCACTATTGACGGTAAGACTATTAAGTATTACCTAACAGTCAAAGATGGATTGTCCTAGTGGTTATAAGAGTGACAATTGCACTCACAGGTCACGGGTTCAAATTACATCAACAACATTACCTATAAAAAAAAGTATTACCTGACACGGATTCAAGAATCATATCCAAGCCATCAATGCCAGCAGCAACAATAGAGGAGATCTTTCCTCCCTCCAAACCATCACAAACTATTTCATAGTGTGTCTTCAAGCCCTCCTGTACCCCAACTAAAGCTCTCTCGATGACTTGAATAGCAGATAACAAGTGAAACTTAGTTGATTTCTTGACATAACTTTTAAAAGACATCCTCGAACACTTTTTAAGCTCTTCCAACTGACTTGTTCCTGCAGAAAATCCCGATTGAGTTCGACTATCTGGCCCATCGGCATGAAAATCTGTCCCGTGAGAAGCTAATTTTGATTCCTTCCCTTGTAAACATATGCATTTTCCAATGATCCTCAACTGTAAGGTTATCAGGTCCACAAACAGATCTCTGGACATCAAAGGGTCGAAGTTTGGGAAGTAACTGCCCAGCTCTTCTAGAAATTTAATAGTGCAATCCAACCTAAAAAATCGATGCTGGGGTATTCCACTTCTTGAGAATTCCATGAGCAGAAACTGAGATATGCCAACCATAACTGGGAAAATATCCCAAGACATGGAACTTAGGTCAAGCTGCAAGTTCAGTCTTAAAATAGCTGAACTAGCAACAAAAAGCTGCTGAAGAATGAAAGCTACCTGCCGTTTGTTACCTCTGAAAATTTGCAAAAGAACTGACTTTTTAAGAGAAAGTTTCCAACGCTCGGCCTCAGCGAGAAACGTTCTAAGATCTGGAATTGACAGAAAGGATTTCTTCTTAGATTTTACTTTTATAAGACCTCCTTTCATGTCAGAGGCAACTCTATGAGAAATGCCATCACAGGAATCAGAATAGAACTCTGTGGCACCTAACGGTTCTCCGTCAGCTGATGTATGTACAGTTGCATTATCATCCACAAATATTGCTTTCATGATAAAAGTTCCAAATTCCAAGAACTTGCTAATGCACGAGTTAATTCTCGCCATTAGTTCAGTGTTGGAACTAGGGAAATTCATTGACTGATCACAGTTTTCTGTACTTGTTTCACCAAATGCGGAAGCTAGACCGGAAAATACTCCCGAGATACAAGCAACAACGGATGATAACTTACTCAAATTCTGATATCCTATTGAGCATTCTTCTTGTTTCTTAATATCCTTACGAGTAGTAAGGGACTGCAGCAGGTGTTCTTCTAGTGTCCCCAATAATTGCCAGACACTTTCTAATACTTCCGGTATCTTTTCATGAGTCCGCTCAAGATTTCCTTCTGATAACTCAGTATCCTCAGACCCACGATTTACGTTTTTTCTCATTATTTTCGACTTAATTAGAAGTTCAAATTGATGTCTACATACTCGCTGCACCAAGTTTGATGTCCGATCCAGCAGTGAAAAGACAGTATCACTTGGTTTAAAATCAAGATCTTGAGTAAATGAATGTTGAAGATCCCATACAGCCAGCACAGACTTAAAAATCCATAGCAGAGGAAATGAGCATGTCTCGATTTTGGAGGTCCGTGGAGATGGAGCCCCAAATACATTTTCATGCCCAAAGGATAAAGTTACTTTCTGAAGAACCTTTCGGCAATCCGCGAACAATTGAAAGCTCATATGAGGATTACAATAGCGAGCTGAACTCTGAAGACCTAACAAGTCGTCAACGAGCATCCTGGAATCCAAATAGAAACATTTTGTCAAGCAAATACCCGAAGGCATAGAGCATAAGACCCTTACAATAGTGATCTTCACGTTGAATACCAGTAAGAACATAGTGGGGTGGGATACCGTGGGGGTAAGAGGTGTCATATAGATATAAAAAATTACATGCAATATATTCTATAATTTAGTTTCGCCCCTCCTAATCTATAGATGCTCCCCTTAATCTGTGTTAACCTTTTTTTTAATATATCCTGGCTCTCCCATGGCAGTAGTCACGCAAAGCACTGATGTGCTTGGTTAAAGGCGATTCCACTTCACTAGCATAAGTTGAAAAAAAAAATAATTAACTATTTACCTTTCAAGATTGAGAATATAGGTAATATACAAGGATGATGATTCCAAACTCCAAATTTCTTCTGGCAACTGGATCAAAATATTGAGCAAAAATTGACAATTCAAAAATTCATTTTTGGTGTCAGGTGAATCCCCAAGCACTGAATTGGGCTTTGTCGAAGAGCTGATTAGGAAATGAGTTGACCTTTCAAGGGTAGATATAACCTCAACCCAATCAGGTGACTTACTCAATTTGACTCCCGAATCAGGAAATAATGATGAAACCGACTTCCCCAGAAACCTGCAGAGCCTTGATGCCATATACCTGCAAGCAAACTGAGATAAAAGGTAATGAGAAATTGTAAAGGATGCAAGAACAAAACAATAGTAAAGGAATATATATATATATAAATATATACACAGCTACACTATCAATCGAAGAATGCTTGTTACTAGTGTATAATGTAATAATGAATTAAGAAATACAATGTTGGCCATTGTTACTAGGGTTCTTAAGAGAAAACTATCAGGATCACTTCTCATATGATTATTTTAATCAAGAATTTTGCTGCCACTAATTAACTAACGACATGAGAAAAAGGAAGAACAAATAAATGGAAAATGAAGTTACTTTTTGCTCATCTAACTTGGTGTTGCTTAGAATTTTCAGTGCAAGTTGATATAGGAGGACTTTCTTCAAGTTCCCTGGCTTGCTCATTGTCTCCATTCTGAAATCATAATCACGGTCATGTATACAGGAAAGAGAGACCTGGATAGGAAGCCTAAGAAAAAATTTCAAGTCCTTTTCCGCAGCATGGGACCACCAGATATCAGTGTCTCGGAACAAGATTGACCACAGCGCACATGGGAATGTTTTTTCATTCAGGGAACCGAGAGGAAATTTTAGGGCTTCAATGTGATCCATGAGTTCAAAAGGAATGAGTTCAAACGAAGGAGTATCCATGAACCCCAACATGAATTTCGTAAGGCCTGCAGCTTCTTTTTTCTTTTCAATGTAGCACTTTTCTAAATAGCTCGATTCCAAATCGGTGTAATCAACTAAATTTAACTGCTTGAATTTTTTCTTCCACTGAAGTGTATAATGAAAATACTCTATCAATCTATTTAAATCTACAAGTCTCTGAAGAGCCATTATGTTTAACACGTAAACCAACGGTGGGCAGAGTACGACAGAATCTTGAACACAAATATCAGAAACAACATGCATAACAGTAAGTAGAGCAGCCGACGGTTGGAGGATACAGGCGAAAAGGCCTTGGTCCGCTGAACCTGTCACCTTTAACCAATCCCTTCCAGATAGAAAGATAACTGAATCACCCATTACTTCAGACATGCTTTTTGAGGCTTTATGGGGCATATGGGTGATTAATTCATGAAATAAGGTCCTAGATGATAGCAATAAGCGAAATAGTAAGACCAAGATCCAGCTCATGGCAACGTTGTCAAAATCAGTCCTCTTTTTCAGTATTTGTCCATCTACCAAAATGGAGAACACTTCGCTGTTCTCAAGCTCTTTTGAAACGATGCTACTCAAACTAGGTCGGATTATTTCTATCAAGTCCTTCAAGCAAGCACCAACACGGTAACTGTTACCAGCAGTAATAGTTATAGAGTCTAGAATGAGGATATATACTTCAGAGAAAACCTTCCCAAGGATTTCTGCTTGCAAATGAAACTGTGAACCAAGTTGATTCTGATTCTGGATTCCATCTGAATAATCGATTCCATGCGCAACTCTAATCCACTTGAGCGACTCCATAATATCCAAACCTAATTGCTGCACGCATTCACCAACTCTCCCTTCCGGTACGACCTTAATAGCATTACTGAATGAAAACCTAAATTCTGAAGACCAGAAGAACATGCTCAATGAATTTAAAGAGCCTGACAGAGTATGTGCTTCCATGTTATCGAGAGAAAAATAGTGCCTCAAAGCTCTACAGAGTGCAAATATACAGGAATCCACCTGCAGTAGGTCATATATTAGTGAAAAACATGCTAACGGGAAATGATCCGAGCATAAGATGAAACGGAAAAATATTGAAGAATGAACAGAAGAAAAAAATATTTGATGGAGATATCATTATCAGAACAAAACGAAAGAAGTCTCATTTTAAACTAAAACTTCGAATACTAAATGGCAAGGTGTTTGTTCAATATCATTTTTTTTTGTTCAATATCATATTAGAAAAACTATCTCTGTCTAAACCCACGAACACAGAAAACAATATGATCTTCTAGAAGTCACAGGATATAGAGAGAGAAATATATGACCCGGCTGCAGCCGAGTAATGCTATCCGAGTTAACATGAAACTACACAGAAAAGCTTAGGTTTATCAGTAAGAATTTTAGCGGAGAAAGATGTCATATGGAAAATAGTATTAATCAGCTCCAACCCATAAATGTTAGAAGAAATGAAAGATTTGCAAACACATAGCATTCATGCTTCCTCTCTAACCTGCCGAAGTTCACTATAAAGATCAATTAACTTGCACCCCAAGCTCAAAATCTCCGAGGGCAAGGACCGATCCGGAGTATACATTAGACAAGAGCAGCATGCAACCGAGGAGAAAACCAGGGTCCACAAGCATTCGATATCTTCACCAACAGCCTCATACTCAATGTTTAACAAATTATTTACAGTAAGCATAAGCTCCTTTCTAACAGAAAGAAGGAGTTCTTGACCTGATCTTTCATCAGGCACAAATGAAGTATTTTCATGAGCAAGCCTAGCAGATATAGATAGAACAGTATCATAGATAAACTTCAGAAAATTTTTAGAGGCCCCTTCAGAAGTGTCCTCTGTTCTTAGGTATATCCTGTCGGTAATGACTCTGGAAAGTAAGTTATTGATGGGCAATAGTAAGTCAGGAACATTAAGCAATTTAGATACTGTGTCCCCTTCCGAGACAACGTATTTATTGAGATCAGCTAATAAATATTCAACAATCTGCACAAAAAAATCAAAAGCAAATTTCTGCGACCCCGCATCCTTGCCATGACTCACAATCTTTGTTGAGGTCTCTGCTCCTCTCGCCGAAGTTTCATCAGGAACAATCATAGAAGTGTTTAAATCGGACTTCCTACAACCTTCCGCACTGACTGAATCCCTTTGATGCTTTGAAACACAGCTGACAAACAAGTGCAGCAACTCTCCGAGACCACTCAATGCCAGTTTATTCTTCTTAACCAGCATCTTCTCCACTTCATTGAATAGGTGTCTATGATAACTTTTATTTACCGGTCTTTCCTCTTTCACTGTGGCACCACAATAATCCTTATATCTAGCAGTACTCCGCAAGTTTAGAAATCCATCAATGTGAGTGGCATGGAATAATCCATGTGCTAGAACTTCTTCAACTAATTTGCATAACTTTGGTATCGATTCTATGTTTATTCCCAATGAATTAATAACTAATATGTGCAGTAACCGCAGCAGTGGCTCCAGAAGCTCATTGATAAAGGTCTGGAATCCATTTTTTCGGGTCGGGTGGATCCTCAAAAAGTTTGCAAATGACTCAAACAGGTAACTTGCCATTTTCAAGAATAAATCACCAGTTTTGCTGTCGTCAAACTCACCTGTAACAATTTTCAGGACGAAATCAATCATTTTATCCATGACCAAGATCCACACGTCCAAACTTTCATTAGAAACTCCACCATGGAATGAGAAGACCAACGATATAGTATCAAGTATAACATTATACAAATGCAGTCGATCATAAGAAAAGAGTTTTCGACACATAATGTTTTCAGCATTCACGTAGGACAATGCCTCCACCACCACCACATGGATCACTCGTAAGAAGTCCTTTGGAGAATTCAGTGTAAGGTAAAGACCTTTTGACTCCTCTAAACAGAAAAGTAAAATCTTCCAGCATCTCATATCCAAAAATGACCCAGGAGTTCCAAACTCAGGTTTGTTTTCTTGAATCCTCATTTCCTTTTCAGAAGAAATAAGAACCGACTGAATCCAATTGTTCAGGAAAACTATTGTTCTCGATTTATCCAATATTTGAGGGCATTGAAAAATCTCACTAGTATCCTTGGCACTGCTCGAATTCACATATTCAAAAGCCATATCAACTTTCCTGCAATAGATTTCCAATTATCACGAAATGTATATCAAATTCCAATAGACTAAAAGTATCATGTGAAAACAAAATAGACTAAAATATACAGTCGGTTAAAGTGGATTAATTATAAAGAAAAAAAAAAGGTGTCTGAAGGAAATATTGGGAGCGAAGCATTAGAAGATTACAGTTCACATCTCGGAGTGTATAACAAAACGTAAGGGAGAGACATGGTTGGTATCGATTGTGTGTTTTAGATTAATGCGGTGAGCCATTAAAGTTCCTTGTTCGCAAGTTGAAATTTTTCGCTATGTTACTGCTCAAAAATTGAACTTCCACTGGAGAGAACCAGAAAAATTTCAACCTTTGTTCTTCAGCAGAATTGATTTAGCACTCCCAGTATTAACATACTCTTAACTTGCAACACTAAATAAACACACAAAACGTACTTTAGCAGACCGTTGTTCTTGTCTTGAAGTGATGAAACCAACTGAAAATTTCTCCATGGAAAGCCCACTTCTCCCTGCCCATTAACCAGATCTAAACCAGCAAACTGGCAATCTTCCCGCACTTCTTCAACACACTCCGTGACACTCGGCTTTCTTTTCTTATTTCCTGATACGGGGCCATCACCAGAGGCACCCATTACACGAGCCCTCTTACTATTCCTTCTCTCGGTTCTGCCCACGTGCTTCATGATCGCCAGCGCGGCGACTCCGAGGAGGAGATGGAACCTGTCGGTGCAAATAAAATTGGACGTCCAGTTGAATAAAGAAAGCAAATAACTGCTGGATTATAAGCGCCAACAATGAGGCTTGGGATTAGATGCTCCCTACTATAAATCATTCACAACTGTAGAAACATGTAGTTTAATTAAGTATATACGTAGTTTAATTAAGAATTTTGTAAGTTTAATTTATCATTTAAATATCATTAAGGATTTTGTAAGTTTAATTTATCATTTAAATGTTATTAAGAATTTTGTATTTTAAATAATTAATATTTTATTTTTGTAGGGATGAATTTTGAATTAGTTGTTGGGACATCT
>JAOYMZ010051535.1:0-13947 GCA_025802335.1 Pinguicula primuliflora | reverse complement strand
ATAATTTCTTCTGGTTCCTGTCCAGCACGCCCTATGTCACGTAAAACTCGTTTAACCAGATCAAAGTGTACACCACCGGTCACAGATACACGGAGATCCAGCAAGGGGCGAAGCTTTTCACTTAACCCATAGATACCCTCAATAATAAGTATACGTGAGCTTGGCACCTCAAGTGTCCTGCCATCAGCATAAGATATATCATCAGTGAGAAAACAACAAATTCTCGTTGGATAGAGATTAAAGAACATATATCCTCTGCCTGTCTCCGAAGTCTAGAAGGTGATTCTTCATTCACAAAAATACACAGAATAGTTGTTGAATAAAAATCACAAGGACAGATTTAACCACAAAATACGGGAATAATGATAACAGACAACATATAGCAGTTTGGGTAGGGAAACAATTCCAAAATTTAATGATTTAATAGCAGAACACTTAGACCCAAGTAGTAACGCTAACTCGACAACGTGAAGAAAACAACACATTCAACTATATCACTAATAAAATCATCAGAAAACAGCAACAGTCCCACCTATATCCTGTTCGTGAGCTGGATTTGAAATCATATATTGGGATATCAACTGGTTTCCCGGCCTTCAGGTCTTGAATATTTGTAAGTAAAGTATCATAGTCTGTCAAGCGTGGGTCTGTTACATGGCACCGACAAGATATATGTTATCCATTTTTATTCAGCGCAAGAACACAAATAGACCTATCAGATAACTTGATGAAAGGCAAATATCATTTAGTAATAAAATCAGAAAAGACTGCTATCTATGAAAATAACTTCATCAGAGTATAAAACGATTGTGATGCTAAATGTGTCTTAAGAAATAATGAAAACGTAATCCAGTAAGTAATGTAGCAAGAGGTCCACTGAGAAAGGAATAGCAACAGCCATGTCTTACCATCAAAGTTTCCATCAATAATTCGACTTGCCTCATTGTAGTTGTCCATTGAAATGACAGCAATGCTTGGCATAAAGTTCAATATTTTCTCAGTAAATACAGTTTTTCCAGCACCAGAGGGACCAGCAATCCCTATTACTATAAGTCCCTCATTCTTCTGTGCAAGCATTTGCAATGCACGAAGTACGACAAAGAAACCCTTTTCAAAAGACAAATTATCAGGAATAGGAGCAATCTCAAAACGCTCAGAGTCCTTCCTTTTCACCAATTGAACTTGATCTCTCAAGAGACCATTTCTCGGACGAATTGACTCATCAATAGATTTATCTGTCCCCATTGGCATCATATACCTAGTTTTCACATGAAAACGGAGATAGATGGGAAAATATATATATAATACTGATCATACATCCCGCCAATTGCTGCCAACTCGTTGGACCAAATGAGTAATTGAATGTGCGGAAGAAAATCTATTACCACACCCACCCCGCGCACACACACACACAAAAGTACCTGATACTGTTTCTTTTTATCCCCTCCTGGGAAGGCCCGATAGAACCCTCACAGGTTTGTAAGGAGAGGTGCTTCCAAAAGCTGCTCTTCTGCGCACGTATTTGAAACAGCATCAAACACCAAGTCAGCATACAAAGCACACATATTTGCACTACATTAACAGTTAAATTAACGGAATATTATCGCAATATCACCAATGATAACCGTATCAAGTATCAACCATGATCGGCATTACAGAATGTACAGAAAAAACAGAAATATATCAGAGTAACAAGAACCAAAACGCCAACCCTCAACCAAGAAAATCCATAATTTTTCGTCAAGACACAAACTTTCAATGCATTTTTGGATCTATAATCTGAAACGCGTCGGACATAGTACAATCTTCTTGCAATATAAGTATAAAGAAAAGCTTTCAGTCTCCTCTTCCGCAAAAGGGTATAGAGACAAGGAGGCGGTGAAGATATATTTCTGTGCACTTTTAAAATCACGCATGTGTGAAAAAATAGCATATACCCCTCACCGCTGATACTCTGTTTTCTCCCGTCCCAAGTGGGGTTCAGAGTTCGATCGATGATACAACAAAAACGTCGACGATTTTGGGCATCCGATTGGGACGCGCTCTGTCGGCTTACAGTAAGCGCTACGTTTGCATTCGATCGCCCTTTCTTGATTATTGCCTCATGGTTTGTTTTGTGCGCGCTTTAGTTATGGAAACCAGGCAAAATTCATTGGTCTCGCTTGGGAAGACGGTGATGTTTTCGGAATCAGAATCCCCTAGCAATTGCCAATTGGGCTGGTGGCACGAGAACATACCAAAAAAGGAGTATTCTTATACTTTTTTTCGGAAGTTATTAATGATCTTATATTCACTTGCCCAGCGTTGACAAATTACCATAGTCGTCAAAATCCAATTTTTAATCTTATATATACTTATGTTTTTGGATCAATTCCAGCCGCACCGTAGCCATAATCGAAAATATATACAGATTATGCAGTGAATGTGCACAAGAGTTCCTCTTGTATCATAACCAAAACAGTAAAAATAAATGTTAGTATGTGCGCTCACAAATGAGTGGGTCTGAGTGCCTAAACCCTAAACCCATTTACGGGTATCTTATAGCTTTTCTCAGATGTGCAACTCCTCTTTTAAGTAACTACAAACTGCACCTTTTGGAGTTATTTTGCAATTCAGTCTCCTGCTACTTGATATGGTGGAAAATGACAAAATAGATACAATGCATACTAGCTAGAGCATGCACTTATTAATATAATGTTCTTAATTGGTGGGGTGGCAACCCAACAACAACATGCCCAACTGTTGACATATGTACCTATCAATTCTCAACTGGAAGTTGTACTAGTGTTAGTGGGGCAGGACAAATCAAGGATCAGGACAAAATGGCATCTACTAAGCAGTGTTCGAGAAAGCGCTGGGCGGATCCTGAGCGGTCAGAGCCCATTCAGCGCCTAAGCGGCCTAGACGCCCGCCTAAGCGGGCTTTTAAGCGGCCTAAGTGGTAATTCGGGCAAGGCGGAGTGCAACATACGAGCGCTTAGACGGTTCCTAAGCGGCTTAGGCGACCTATCTCGAACGTAGGGACTAAGTATTAATATTATCATGTAACAATGTAGTAGTGGAAAACAATCTTCTCCAAAGAACCAAGAGATGGCATAACACACGAAAAATCAGAAGAAAAACGGGAACACTCCCACGACTGGCGGTACTCATTTGTCAATAATTGTTTCTGCCCCCCTGCTTTATAGCTAATGTTTGAGCTCTCTTCCTGTCATAACCAATTCAAGAGAGAAACATGGTGGTAAATATGTCAAATGACAGATATTGGATCTGCAGAGGTAATTTGAAGATAGATGATTGATAATATAAAATGATTCTTCGTTGGTCTTACCGTGTTGTGATCGGGCCGTAGAAGATAGCCTCCTTTTTATCTCAATCTTCATGTTCATTTTCATCTTCAGAATCTGCAGATAAATGTATCAATAACTGATCCCCCAGCACATTTTCTTAAATTTCCTCATCAATTGTCAGTCTTTTTAATACAGGAAAGGGTGGATTTCAGGCGGGATAACATGCCAATTCGCACCACCATTTTTCAAAAAAAAAAAATGTCAGAATAAGGAAAGGGTATTCATGTAGATGAAATGGATGGCTCATTTCCGAAAATTTTCACTTACCAGACCTAACATCTTCACTGACTCGCCCTCTTTCTTGTACTTGCTTGACCAGCATTCGGAACATCAGCACCCACCAGTAGAAATGAAGTACAAGCAAGGAGAAAAGTAGGAAATTGAAAATGTAATAATAGATTGGCCCGTCGTCTTTGTGCTTCACCTTGTCCAATGTCAGGAGAACTTCATAGCTGCCACATGATGAGGGCAAAGGAAACACATAATACAAACAATGAGTATAGTATAATCAAGTAGAGACCATTTTATGATCATTTAATGCAGCAAAACCAGTACAAACCTAGTGCTCCATAGAATCCAGAATGGGTAGTAGGTAAGACGAAGTACGACCCAAGACAACACAAAAAGCACAAATGAAAAGCTAGCCAGACCCTCAGCCCCACTGTATTTGGACATCTTCCCGACTTCAAGAAAGACATCGCTAGCATCATGAAGAGCTAAAATAACGGAACCAACACGACCAAATCTACAAGAATAAGAAAGGAGGAGAAAGGAAGCAGCTTAGAAACAAGATACCACGGCATATTGCATATTTTATACTAGAATAGGATTAGCTGAGCTCCTTGAGATGCACCTGAATATGTAGGATAACACAATGAGAATCAATGTTGCCACATGATGGCCCATCGAGACCGCAAAGTCTCTGCGCCTGGTTTCCCAGAATATAAGGGCAAATATGGAGTATGTATAGAATCCACCACAATACATGTAAAGTCCCTTCAGTTTGAGTCTGTATAGGATAACATAACACAGAGAAAAAAAAAGTATAGGATAACACATCAATCAACAGAAAGAGAAGTATGCATAAGATCCCACACTAAACAACCATCAGCTTATCATGGCCAATTTGACCAAGAAGTTCTTAAGATGCGCAAGAAAGAAATGAAAACATACTTGTATGTTTGGACAGGCCAAACCTGGTTCCCAGGTCCTACCCAGAAGTATCTCGTGTTTTTGAGCCAGGGCTCATTGCATGTCACAGCAAGTGCTAATATTTCAGCAGAGAGATAATAAACACATTTCCAAGCTGACTCCTTGAACTTCCGTATCTTCTTCTTTTGCTCCTCATCGGAGTCAACAACTTCCATTCGCTTTCCATATATGAGTCGCTGAGCAACTTTCTGCAGAATAAACATAAGACATATATGAAGGGCATGCTACCATTAGTAGTAAGGTAAGGTTTTGCCACATGACCCGATTTGCAGCCATGCCATTTGAGTTGGATATCCAAAATAATTATTGCAGCCATGCCAATAATCAACATTATTAAAAAAAAAAACTCCACTTTTGGACTAGCATCAACTACACAGACAATGCGCGCATAGCGAAAAAACTAGTACATTGCCCGAGGCGGAATTAGTGAGAAACACGTTTAGCCATCCACTTTATCTGTATATAAGCAGAAAAAAAAGTGACCCAAATCCAATGAACTCCAGAAATATCACCTGGAAGACGAATCTGTCCAGGAGAAATCGAACTGTCGGGAAAAATAGCGCGAAAAGGGGAAGCACCACGAAATCTTCATATTGCTGGTCGTGTTCCTCCTCCCAGTTTAACGAACTCACTAATTCTGTTAAACCCATCTCCAGAAATTGAACGAATAAATCTATTCCATCACACAATTGAGCCTGAGGCTGAATAAATACTGGGTCAAATATTTGACGTTTTCTGATAAAGCTTCACTGCACCTGCTGCTATTTTTTTTTATGCAGATAAAATGGAAGAAATACGACACGATCAATTCGCACGATCGGAGTTTTCCTTTTTCTCAAATATCGACATTCTTTTTTCTTGAATGGACTGCCGTCGTGCCGTGAGTGACAATAACGTTGGACTTGTATTGATGATGACAATAACTCAATGGGCTTTCTATTGGATAAGTAAATCTTATTTCGAAGTAAATTCTTATTTTATTTTTAATTTATTTATATTATTATTTTTACTTAAAAAAAATTAAAAGGAAAAAAATATTAAACCATCTTAATACTTTCTATTACAGTCAACAGGATGAAGACTTTTTACTGTATTATCTCCGACAGTGAAAAAATTTAGAGTTTAAAAATTCAAAATATGGATACTGTCGTCGCAGCCTTAGCCGATTCAGTTACCGTCCTTGTAGTGATCACCTCCGACCTTATTGTCGTCTCATTCATCAACTTTTGTGTCATCGTCGCCTTTGCAGCCACCTTCGCCTCCAAAGCCGCACACTTTGTCTCCCTATGCAACAACATTGTCGAACCAGGCGATTTTGCATCCAATGCAGCCCTCGATGCCGCACTCGACGACCTTGTCGCGGCCACTGCCGCCTTTGACTTTGTGACTGTTGAACACCATGACCCTGCATGGCCTGACAGGTTCAGTCTAGATAACCTCGATGCCACTAATGCAGCCCGAATTGTCACCGTCTTTTGGAGCTTAACACCCAACTTGCTGCTTCTGCCACTAAACTTCGTCGGGTGTCCGGCACGATCGAATTCTTTGACTTTAGCTTTGACTTTTTCCTTTAGGCCAAAATACTTGGAAGGTGGGTCATAAGCGGTGACATCAACTACCGTATGATAGAAGTAAACATACTGGGCTCAATAGTTGTCTGTCGCGAACGCTTTGTTCAGCATCTGGGAAGAATGGAATATGATGTAGATCTGCATTGTAGTTCGTCTGTCTCGTCTAACGATACACCGCCATGGTCATCGAAGTAATCGTATTTGGGTTGCTTGTGGAAATTAAATAGGAAGAATCTAGTATAGAATGTTGATTATAATTTAGTCTCGACTATCCGGGTTAAGAACAAATGCACTACCACATTCTGAACGAATGCACTACCGGATTCTGAAGGAATGTACTATCAAGTTCCGAACGAATGAATTGTTCGGATTTTTGAAATGAATGTCCTCACTGACTCTGCCATTCGCGGTCACCGCCATCGTTGCCGGAGTAATCGTATCTGGGCTGCTCCTGGAAATTAAATAGTAAGAATCTAGTATAGAATATTGATAATAATTTGGTTCATCTAGTCTCGACTATTCGGATTAAGAATGAATGTTCTATCGGGTTTCGAACGAATGTACTACCAGGTTAAGAACGATTGTTCTACCGGGTTCCGAACAGAATGCACACGTATAGTCGTCGTCAAACTCGATGGGAATTGATTGTTGTCCTTTCCAATCAAATGCATCCGAGCATCTTAGAACATGAAATGACACACAGAACGAATGGTTTGTTATGAATGAATGTACTATCCCGATTCTGAACGAATGGATTGATATGGATGAACATTCAGGTTCCGAATTTGATGATTTAATTGAATGTTGTTGAACTGAATTTCGTAAATAAAAAATGAAAATTAAAATAAAATACATCATATCAATCAATTTTATTAATAATATAAAGTTAACAGTTAGTTACAAATATCGTCGTCAAAGAAATTGAAAGAACATTGGTAAATGGCATAAAGAACTATACTGGTAGTCGTCATCAACTTGGAAGATTTGTGTATCCCAATTTTACGGTTGCGTTGCTATCTTGTTACAGCTAGGAGGTGGATGAAACAAGTACAAAATATTGTATAAATCGTCCTCATAAAGGAACTAGAACTAACGATATGCTGAAGAATTTGTATAAAGATGCTGGCCAACATGTGCAAGGAGGGCAACTCTCTTATTCTTCGTCCTCATCATCTATCAGAATGATGAGGAATGAAGACGAATCTGGACAACTCTTTTATCCTGGAAGACACACCAGCACCACTTCACTTATAAAAGTGGGGGGTTAATTAGTAGAAGGTTGGTAGTTTATCTTCCGGGATAAAGATGATTGCATAAAAGGATATGGTGTGTCTTATTCTGACAGGGATGAAATCCGAGAAGAAAGCGACGTTGCAACCATATTGTGAATGAGGAGTGGGTTTCTTGTTGTTGTTGTATCTATTTATAGGGGCTGGAATGGAGTTATCATAATTGCATCGTGAACGTGGTATATAGTTGTTTAACATTACAACAGAATATGAAAAGACTCGCTCTGTTAGTGAAAAGACGTAACTTTATGCGGATCATGAAAAGACTACACGCGTCGTCTATGAAAAGACGCGCAGTGTTAATGCATTAGGAAACAAATATATATGGTTTATGATTCGACTAAGGTATCCGGGTTAACCACGTATAGTCACGCAATGCATATTGGATGAATAAGATTTTACAAAATACACGATTCAATTAACTAGAACTATAAGCTACTCTGCAGTGGAATGAATACGATGCACTCTCAATGAATTAGGTGAACAAAAAACAAATTGAGATGTGAAAATAAATGTCATATACTTATAGTAGGTTTCTTATTATTGTTGCGTCTATTTATTCGGATTGATATTATCATAATTGCATCGTGGACGTAGTATCCAACAGTTCAACATCACAGAATATGAAAAGACGCAACCAGTCCGTTAGCATTGATAACACACTTTGCCATATCGAATGTCGTGGACTCATGTCTCGGCATAATCATAGAGCCAGTCTACGTGCCATCTTGGTTCAGGGTCTGAGGCATGTATTCTTCCACTCCCACAGGATGTAAAATAACTTCTAAAATGTGTCTCGTTGAATCCTCGTTCTCATGTTGGCTTAAAAATGCATGGTCAAACTTCCTTTTGGGATTGTATTGCAAAGCTAAATCTATTGTATCTCTACTAAGACTATATCTGGTGTAAATGAGATCTAATAAAGATGTGAACGATAGGTTCTTCTCGATTTGAACAACTCTCAAACTACAGTAGATGTCTGTTCCTATAAGTTTCGAAAGATCCTTTACTTCATCCAGATTTAAAATCTTATAAAATAAAGTCAGCTTCATCTGCAAATAATAGATAACCCGATTATTTGACCAAGCACGATAATCACGACTACAAGGTGTTGGGTGACCGAACGAAGGTTGCAACCTGTATTCTTGACCACAAATCGACTGAATTAAACTAGAAAATGAACGTTCGGATCACGGAATTGATATTCTCATACAAAAAGACATGACCCATATCGAGAACTAAATAATCTTGTTTATAAATCAGCTAGAACTCAGAATCAAATGCACCTTCAAAAATGGAACACATATTAGATCCGGCCTATTCACGCCGCACCCGTTGATGCTCTCTGTCTCTCTTGCACTCTTTGAATGTGTTTCCGGAAAAATTGAGCTTAGAATGTGGAAGAATAGAAGAAAAATATTGATTTGTATTTTCCGGCGACCATGTTCCCGTGGTGTTGGTTGGGGCTGGTGGAGAATGGGTATAATTACGTTAGTTGGCAGTGTAATATCAGCGTTTATTATGATAAACTTAAATATATTCATTTTTTGATTTATTTTTAAAGATTGAGGTTACATTTGTAATTTTTTTTGAGGTTATTTTTCAAAAACATATTTCTCATAAGGTTACTTTTGCGAATGACTCTTTTTTTATGGCCTGGATTAGTCAATTTTTGTATGTACCCTTCAAAAAGATCGACTTGCTAAGATGTACTGCCGTGCTGAAGTATGGCCTGAATTAGGGATCGATTTTTTTATATGCCCTGTCAGAAAGATCGATTTGCTAAAATGTCCCGCCGCGCTGAAGCCTTCAGTACGAGCATGGGGGATTGGCATTGGAACCACGCTGAAGGCTTCAGTGCAGCCCCAATTATAAAAATACACTGTCTTCTCCACTTTTTTACCACCATAACACAGATCTCCTATCCTCAATTTGCAAAGAAGAGCGTTTGCAATGCTAGCCGGTCAGGAAGAGCTGTAATAAGGCCTGTCTACCGCAAGGTAATTTTCATAGATTGTTAAATATTTTTACTTCTAATTTAATAATGCATATTTAAAAATATTTTGAATTAAATTCGTGCATATTTTTATATTAGATTTATTAAATTCGTGAATATTAATTATTATTATTAAATTTATGCATTGTTTTTATTATTATAAATTTATTTTAGATATCAGTATGACTTATAGTCAGGATCAGTGTCAGCATCCTGGTCTTTACCGCCCCAAGTCTCAGGAAGTTATTGGAGATTTAGAGAGACATAGAAGTACACATATTTTAAGGGGTAAAATAGATGTTGACGCTCCACTTAACTGCAGACATCCAGATTATCAGATTCGTAGGCTTAGGTTGAATCAGCGGGTTGTTGACTATATAGTGACCACTGGATTCCGAAAGGCATATCAGAGTTGCTCTATGCAGATCAGTGTTCGAGAAGTCGAGATGCGGTGTCGGGGCGGCCAAGGGCCTCCCAGTACCTCGGTCGACTAGTCGGCCGCCCAACACAGCCCCCGCCATCCCTAACTTTGTATTTTTTTTATTAAAATTATTTTTGAATAATTTTATTATTCAAAAAATCCAGTAAGAACTATTAAGAATAATTGTTACTGAATTTATTAAATTTGAAAATAAATCGAGTAAGAATAATTTTAAGAACTACACTACACATGTTTACCCCTCATTATATTGAAATATTTCTGCAAAATATATTTCTTAAACCGGTGTGGGACAAACTGTTGGGTTTAGACAATTATTCCACACCGGTTTCGGATGGTGTGAGGAAGAGAATTTCTTCTATAAATTTACTACTCACCCAGCAATTTTAATTCATCCTTCGCCCAATATCCTGCAGCGCAGGGTTATTTGAGTTGAATATTTGACTCTTGACCTTGAGTTGAATGTTTAACTCTTGAGTTAGACTTGATATTAGTTTTAAATTTATTTTATTTGGGCTGAGCTGATAAATAAAATGAATAAAATTAAAAAAATGCCCATTTTTGGTCCATTGGGCCACCTTATCGGGCGGGGCGGATGCCTTATCGGACGGGGCAGACGTCTTATCGGGCGGGGTGGACGTCTTATCGGACGGAGCAGACGCCTTATCGGATGGAGCGGACACCCCACCACTCTGATTTGCGAAAAATCGATGCAGCGGGGGCGAATTGGCCGACTAGTCGGCTGCCGCAACGCCGAGGTGGCCGACTTCTTGAACACTGATGCAAATAGATTGATATTTCGTGACAGCTCTGATTGATCGATGTCATCCCCGTACGCACACATTCCGGATGCCATTTGGGGAGTGTACAATTACATTGCAGGATATTTCTATGATATGGGAGCTCCCAATTAATGTGCTCTAGTGGAAAAAAATTTTACCAGTGGAGGAGTGAAAAACAACGGCCCACAATGGCGCCGGCGAATCCGCAGTTCTCCATCCTGAATCTGGACAGCTGAAGGAGACACATCGTACTGCACATCAAAGGGAGGCAGTAATGGCGACTCCAATAGAGGCGGCGCCTGCAATGGCGCCGGCCAAGATCCCCAAGGCACCAAATCCACCGCACCTAGACAAATCTTTTGCTGCAGTTGTACAATCTGGTAAGACACAAAATGCCCCTCCCAGGCCTAAAATTACAGCAACTATATCTAAATGGAAGGGAGAGCCTGAGATAGAATTTTCTGAAGAATTTATTCAACATTTATCTGCTCCTTTCGCAAACGCCCTAATCGGGAAATTTAGCAGTGGCCGCCCATCCATGGAGACGATTAGGAAGGAAATTATAGAAATTGGGTTAAAATCGAATTTCACAGTCGGATTGATTGATCAACGCCACATCTTGCTACGATTCCGCTGTGAAGAAGACTGGCGCAGAATATGGATGAGGCAAGTCTGGACATTCAAAGGTTACACTATGAGAGTATTCAAATGGACTGTGGACTTCAGGAATAACGTGGAGCCGCACACTGCACCGGTTTGGATTTCCCTACCGAATCTTCCTCTGCATCTCTATAATATGGAAAGTATACCTTACTTTCAAGTCGAATTGGAGAACCCATCATGCTAGACCAGTCCACTCTCACCTTGAAGAGGCCTAGTGAAGCAAGAGTATGTGGAGAGCTGAATCTACTGGGAGAACATCCAAGAAGAATATGGCTGAAGAGAAATGAGGAAAGAATAGAGCAGATTATAGAATATGAAAATATTCCGCCATACTGCAGACTATGTATGAAGAAGGGACATTTGGGAAAAGAATACAGGAGTGGGCAAGATCAATCAGCTGGAATGGACACTAAGAGAAAAGAGGCCAACAATCGGAGAAAACAGATAAAGCAGCTGAAAAATGTTCGAAAGATCAGACTGAAGGATCCCAGAACAATAAGAGCTCAGATGTTCCTGGTCCGAAAAATATGAACACTGCAATCCCAACTACATCCAGATATTTCAATCGTGGGAAAGGCAAGACAACAAGGAAGACCGACAGGAAAACTAAGCTAAGAAGGGGCCTGAAAGTCTACAGACCTATTATCAAAGCTCCAGTTTACTACACTTCAACAAGTACCCTCCCCATCCCAGCTGAAGAGACACATACGAAGCCAGCAGGTATTGATTCTATGGTTCTCCAAGACTCACAAGGAATAAACACAGTCCTGGAATCTGCAACTCGACAGCAAAAAGAAAATCACCCACCTGAAGGTCACTTCCCTGGATCCGGAGCCAAGGCCGACAACCTCTCAAAGAGTACCTCTCCTCCAGCCTTTCTACAAAGATCAAGTAAGGCCGCAAACATCCCTAGCACCTCAGACAGTATCCCACAAGAGCTAGCAACAAGGACAAAAATCCAAACACCCACAGGAACACAAGCTGGAGCCCAGATTAAAGAAATTGATGCAAGAAATGCAAGTCATGTTGAAACAGAACCCAACACATCAGAAGCTGCTATTCCAGCAGCAGTCGAACCATATGAAATTGTCCAGCAAAAAGAGCAAGCAGCAGCTAGCAGCAAGGGTTTAGGGGGGCATCAAAAACTGGAAGCTACTACCCTTCCTCCTACCACAGCGACCCTAGCGGCGGTCTCCCCCGACTTACATGCGGCAACAACGTATTCTGCAGCAATAGAAGAGACTGCCACTGTCTCTATTCCATCTCCAGCAGCAAAGGAAGTGCAACAGGACCTAGATGATGGACCAACAATCAGACAGTTACAAAGAGCCATTTGGACAGAACTGTACAATGGCCTAGTAGAATCTTTCCGTAAGTTGAATGGCTATAGGAACGAAAAACCTCCATGGTATGATGCATCGAATGATATATGCCGGGCAATGTGCAAGTGGAAGAAATCAGAGATGATGACGCCTCTCACCCCTCCCACAGGGGCTCAGCAACATATTTTGGTGCCTGAACAGCAGCCCCTGGATAGCACCCCAAGAAAGAGCTGGGCGGATCAAGTAGAAGAAGAGAAGGCTGCACAGATCTCTAACCAACATCAGCTGAGTGCATACCTTGAACTAAGGAACCAGGACAAGGAGGAGGTGGCTGCACAGCTCAACATGCAGCCCCCTCCACAGTAGGCCCCCCAAAGCGCAGGCACGGCAGCCCGAAGAAACAATGATACTTTATTTTGTTTCTGTGATTGTACGATTCTTAACTATGCTCACTTTGGGGGTTAGTTTGGTATAATCACTTCTGCTTTCAATAAAAATCAAAACTTTTGAGGAAAAAAAATAATGTATGAAAAGTCTGATCGGTTTTTTCAGCCAACTTCTTAGAAAAAAAAATTAATGTGCTCCCAGTTTCTGGGCTAGGTAGTGGTCAGCCATGGTCGTTTTCTCGTATCCAACAGTATATGAAGAATTTTTATGGCATTGTTTTTTATGACCCTATAGGTATCCAAGTCTTTCGGGTCTGACTAGTTCCAATAGGGGATTCATATGCGGCGACCCCCACCAAAGAATCGGCCGAAACTCGGGCCAAAGCTCGCGGTCGTGGCTCAAACGAATTGTTCGCTTCCAGTGGGATTCAAACCTGCACCTCTAGTTATGAGATTCAGGTCCTCAACCACTAACACACCCCGCCAGGGTTTCTATGGCATTGTTATTGATGTAGGGGATATAGTTGAATCGAAAATAAAAGTTTCCACGATTGGAAATCATTTAAATTTAATACAGATTGATTATGATAAGGAATGATTAACCAAACAAGGAATGAAATTCATTCCGTTTTAGAACTTTTAATATGTCGAATCTGAAATCAAATGCGAAATACACTAACTTTAATCATAAAATTAAAAAAAACAACTAAATTACTCTAAATAGGACTTGCTAAAAAAATTTACTCTAAATAGAGATATTTTGGCATCCTCAATTTCTTTATCCTCACTATTAGGGGTGGGCAAATGGCGTTCGGGCCTCGGGATTTTCCCGAGGCCCGGTCGACCCGAATCCCGAATCCCAAAAAAAAGTAGTTCGGGACGGGTTCGGGCCCTAAAAACAGGTCCCGAACTTAGTTCGGGACGGGATCGGGATTGTC
>JAOYMZ010051524.1:0-13948 GCA_025802335.1 Pinguicula primuliflora | reverse complement strand
AGATATGAAAAAAATACGAAAGCAGGATACATAGGAAAAATTGCACGGAACCTAAGTCTATTCTCTATTGCACGAAATGAAACAATTGCACGAAATCGAAATCTATTGCACAAAACGAAAACCTATTCTCTATTGCACAAAATCGAAATCTACCGAACGATTTAGGGCTACTGGAGCGAGACTGGGGGTGGAGGATGTCTACTGCTGGAGCGAGACCGGGGGATGGCGGGTTAGAGTTTCGCGGCTTGCCGTTGTCAAGAAGACGGTGACGCAAAGACCGCAGGGGACGTCGGTTAGGGCTTCACGAGTTGGAGGATGAAGAGTGAAGACAGACGCAAAGAGCCAAAGAGAATAATTACGAATAAAATGTCTGCCACTTGATTGAGTTGATTCACTTTACATACATTACATAATTTAAATTTTTTTTTTAAAAAAAAATAAAAACCTATTGGGTTCGGGTTTTACCCGAACCCGAAAACCCCAAACCCAATACCCGGACCCGAAATGATCGGGTCCGGAAAATATTACCCGAACCTGAACCCATACCCACTACCCGGCGGGTATCGGGTTCGGGTATCGGGTCGGGTCCGGGTTACCCGGACTCGACGAGTTTTTTGTGCACCCCTATGTATGGACATCGCCTGTTTCGTCTAACATTGGATTTCAATATTATGTAATTTTCATTGATGATTTTTCGCGATTTTCATGGCTATATCCACTTACTCATAAATCTGACGTCTTCAAATATTTTATTGATTTTAAAGCATTAGTTGAAAATCAGTTTTCAAGAAAGATTAAGCAATTTCAAAGTGATGGTGGTGGCAAGTACGTGTCCGCTATGTTTATGTCTTTCTTGACCACACACGGGATACTACACCGTATATCTTGTCCTCACACATCTCAGTAGAATGGAGTGGCAGAACGTAAGCATCGTCACCTAGCAGATATGAGTTTATGTCTGTTGGCCAGGGCACGCCTGTCGCGCACCTATTGACCCGATGCTATGTTTACTGCAAATTATATTATTAATCGGTTACCCACACCGTTACTTGAATATGATAGTCCATTCTCGCTACTTTATGGTGTCATTCCTGATTATTCACTGTTTTGAGTCTTTGGGTGTGCATGCTATCCTTTATTACGACCCAATAATACAACAAAGTTTATGTACCGTAGAAAAAAATGTGTTCTTGGGATATAGTACTAAACACAAAGGATATAAATGCTATGAACCCATAACGAAACGTGTTTACATATTCTGCAATGTCATATTTGATGAGGCAAGTTTCTCGGGTATCCCAGATACAACTCTTGGCACAGCTCCCAACAGAGAGTCCTCACCCGTCATGTCATCCTCTCCAGGTGTTCATATTTTACCTTTATCTATTTCACAGTTACCCTTGTCTCCCTTGGTGTCAGATCATGCATCATCCGTCAGTCCTGTCATAGCTGGTGGTATGCCGTCAAGCCTTGACCCATCTATTGTTGCGCCACTACTGACGAATGGCGCACGATCGTCCTCCATTACAGATCTACCACACGGCTCTTTAGTTGACTCAATAGTCCTGAATGAGCTTACTCCTGAGATAGTAGATGGTATGTCTTCGAGCCTGGACTCGGAACCAGGCCTGCATCTAAGGCAGTTGAGTGATCTATACTTGCCATGTGACAACTCAGATATAGTGGTTTCTAATCCCTCTCAATCCTTGTCATCAAAATCTCGTCATCATATCATCCCACACAACTCATCACGTCCTGTTACACGTAGTCAAACTGGGTCTCTCAAACCCAAATCTTTTTCTGATTTTCATATGTATTTTGCCTCCAAGTATCCCGTTTTAGCTCTAACCAGTGTGCAGATACATCGAGAACCTACTACATACTTACAGGCCAAGTCTTCTCCGGATTGGTGTGCTGCTATGAAAGAGGAGTATGATGCACTGATTGCCAATTCCACATGGTCTCTTTGCCCTCACCCAGCCGACCATAACATCATTCGAAACAAATGGGTCTATAAGATCAAGACTAAATCTGATGGAAATGTAGACCGCTTCAAGGCTCGTCTGGTGGCACGTGGATTTGAGTAAACCTATGGTCTAGATTATGAGGAGACTTTCAGTCCTGTCATCAAACCATCGACTATTCGGATACTTCTTTGCTTGTCTATACAGTTTAGTTGGACAGTCCGTCAGCTTGATGTCTCTAATGCTTTCTTGAACGATGATCTTCTGGAAGAAGTATATATGGAGCAACCAGCAGGGTTTGTCTCATCTGCTCATCCCGATTATGTCTGTCGATTGCATAAAGCTCTTTATGGTCTTAAGCAGGCTCCACGGGCATGGTATATCAAGTTATCCAACATTCTTGGTGCATATGGATTTCAGAGCTCTCAGTTGGACATATCCTTATTAACATACCATCGGGCTGACATTCATATCTATGTACTCATGTACGTTGATGACATTCTGATCATTGGAACCCATCGGAGTATGATCGACGCTTTAGTCAAATACCTGGAGTCTCGTTTTAAACTTCATGATCTAGGAGAGCTCAACTACTTCTTGGGAATGCAAATCACTCGTGATAGCACAGGACTTCACATCAGGCAGAGCAAGTACATACTTGAGTTGTTAGAGAAAACCAAGATGCTTGGAGCCAAGCCCATGCAGTCACCCTCTTCCACTGACACTCGAGCAAGAGATCTGACAGGGGATATTCTATCTCCAGCAGATACTACCATATATCGGAGTACAGTTGGAGCTCTTCAGTACTGTACTCTTACTCGACCAGAGATTGCCTTTCAGGTTAATCAGCTGTGTCAATACCTCCAGCAGCCTCTCTCTTGTCACTGGCAAGCAGCTAAATGCGTACTTCGCTATCTTAAGGGTTCCATCAATCATGGTTTCCAATTTACCAAATCAGAATCACACAGTCTTACTCTTGAGATATTTTGTGACGCCGACTGGACAGGAGACAGACAGAATCGTCGATCTACCTCTGGGTTTGGTGTCTTCTTGGGTTCCAATTTGATATCACGGACGGCAAAGAAGTAGAATGTAGTGGCTCGATCAAGTACCGAAGCAGGGTATCGATTCCTAGCTCACACCACAGCTGACCTGTATTGGACTCGAATGATGCTCAAAGATCTGCACATAGTACTGCCACATACACCAGTGATCTGGTGTGATAATTTGGGTGGCATGTCCCTGGCATCAAACCCCGCTTTCATGCTCGGACTAAGCATATAGGAGTTGACTACCACTTCATTCGAGAAAAAGTGCAGAATAAGGACATTCAACTAAAGTACATTCAAACTACAGATCAAGTTGCAAAAATCTTCACTAAAAGACTGGGCACTTCTCGATTCTTGGAACTTCGGGACAAGCTGATGGTCCGTTCCCTCACCATCTGCTTGAGGGGAGGTGTTAAGAAAAGTACTGAAGTCAAGGATTCATCTTCCATCAAGGATTCAAAATCAAGGTTGATTGAAATCAATTAGTTACGTATAGAAAATATTGTTTAGGTAAGAATGATAAGAGAATAGCTACCATATAGAAATCCCTAGACTAGTCTACATAATCCATGTATACACTGTTGTAAAACTCAAGGAGAATTACCTCATCTCTTCCACTTCTTCTGCGTCTCAGTGTATTGTTTCAAGTAAGACAAACAACAAGACTCCATCCTGTGGCCACTCAGGCTGTACAACTTGCAGTGTATTGTTTCAAGTAAGACAAACAACAAGACTCCATCCTGTGGCCACTCAGGCTGTACAACTTGACCGCAAAGGCTGTAATCTCCCTTGTAACTCCTCATACAATAAAATCAGCTGAAATACTATCCATATTTTTGTAATAACCTCAAACATCGTGAACAGAGTAACCTTTCTTTTAGAAAAATTTAATTCCGAATGAGAGTCATGTTCTTGGCAGTGATAAAACTGATGTTCGGGTGCTGTTGTTGGAGATTGACTTTTGGATGTTTGTAATTAAGGAAAGGGATAATTATGAATCCCTTCCTTAACTACAATCCGAGATTATAGGGATATTACCATGATTGGAAGATATGCACCAATTATGAATTTGGGGGCTATAAAGCAACCCAACGCCATCGTAAAACATATAGAAAAAACCAAAGATCCGGAGGTCCTCCCGTAGAGTAGGAATTTACCCGAACCACGTAAAAATCCTACGTTCATTCACAAATCAATCACATAAACACAAATTCATCACAAATCATCATGGTATCGGAGTAGGCTTTGATCCGGGTTTCGTCATCTACCATTTGAAATCTCAAGTCTCGATTACTATGGGAGACAAGGCTCTGGTTGAAACCTCCAGATTGGAGGAACTGTTTGCACGGTTTCTTGCACAACAGAAACTATCATCATCCTTTGAAGTAGAGTCAGACAGCAACCACCAAACGAATTCCTTGGTGGATATAAAGCTTGATAACAACAATTATGTGCTATGGTCACGCTTAATACACCGAGCCATTGAGGGGAGAGGTCGGCTCGGGTATATCTCCGGTCAAATCAAACCCCTGGAAGAGAAGGACGAAGGATATACAGAATGGCAGCAGAAAGACTCACAGGTCTTTGGATGGATTACCAAATCCATGGATCGACAGTTAGTACACAAATACGCCCATTACCCTACGGCATATGATCTTTGGAAAATTCTGAAGAAAACTTTCACGACTGGAGAGGACAGACTCCAAATTTTTGATCTAATGACCAAAGCAGATCGGTTGAGTCAAGGACAAACTCGAATTGAGGACTATTATGGAGAGTGCAGTGCGCTGTGGCTAGAAATTGATTGGAGATGCCCGAATCCGATGGAAACAGAGGCATATATTACAAGGTATAATCAGATTCTTGACGAGCATTGTCTATTCTCTTTCCTTGCAGGTCCCAACAACGAGTTCGAACCCATTGTTCGAGATCTGCTGAAAGAAAATCCATTGCCCTCAGTTGAGGTTGCTTATGCAACAATCCGGAGGGAGGCCACATGGAAGGTGATTCTACACCCCACGGCAGCGCTAAACACTCTAGATTCATCATCATCAGGCATTGGGACAGGATTGATAACCAAACATGGAAGTGGCAGTCACAGGTCAGGAACTGGAAATCCACAACCTCAGGCACAAAATTCGGGGAGCTACCGGACAGAATGGCGGTCAGACGGACGATTCACGCCCAAAACCTCATTCTGCCGCCCTAATGTGAAGTGTGACTACTGCGGGATTTTAGGGCACATCAAAGCTGAATGCTTTATACTTAAAGCATACCAGAATTCACAGCAGCGAGGCTGTCGTGGTGGCCGCGTAGCGTTTTCCGACGGGAATCACCCAGAAGCAGGTTGCGACGATGACATACCCATCGTAAACATCAACATCGCGGGTTCCGGCGAAGAGAACGGAGGAAATGCGAAGGGCCGAGATCCGAATGACAAGAAAGGTTTGGGTAAGAATGAAGTGTCTAACATTAAATTATCTAATGGCCCGAACTCGGTTACTGGGCCATTATATTTTCTTGCTGAATTTTTTGATTTTGTTTATGAAAATGAGTGTGGGCTGAATGAGCGGCCCAAAATTGCAGAACAGGACAGCATGAATAAATCTTCTGCAGGGCCGGAACTTGTTGGGCCTAAGGCAAAGAATTTATGCGCTAATATTTTGCAGGGTAATAATAATGAAAAGAAATACGGTAAATGGATTTTTGACTACGGTGCTACGGACACCATCACTTATGATCCGTCTGATATCTCCTGTTTTAAAAATTCTGGCAAGAAAATGGTACAAACTGCAAACGGTGAATTTGTTCCAGTAAAAGGCTCTGGTGATATTACTATTTCCCCTACGATCAGATTATCAAACTGCTTATATGTTCTGTCGTTATCATACAAGCTGTTGTCTATTAGTCATGTATCGAAGGAACTTAATTGTGTGGTCATGATGTATCCTACCTTTTGTGTTCTACAGGATATCCGTTCGAGGAAGATAATTGGGCGTGACACTGAGAAATATGGCTTGTATTACGTCGATGAAGTTGATTCAGTGTCGGGAAGGACACTCCTGACTCATGGGTCTAGCTACTCGAAAAATTGGTTGTAGCACCAACGTCTTGGTCACCCGTCCCATAAGTATCTTAGTTTGCTATTTCCTCGAGTTTCTAAAATTCCATTAAACTGCAAAACATGTGCCTTGTTGAAAAGTCATTGACAGTTATTTCCTATTTCAAACACTCGTGTCCCGAAAAAATTTTCACTAGTACATTCAGATGTTTGGGGACCTGCCCCTTCTATTGGAGGACATGGATTTCGTTATTTTATTCTATTCATCGATGATTGCTCTAGAATGGCGTGGGTTTATTTTCTTCGACACAAGTCAGAAGGTTTTGAAAAATTCTCTCAATTTTATCGGATGATTCTCACTCAGTTCAAAAGCACAATTCAGGTTCTCAGGTCCGATAACGAGGGGAATTTGTAAATCACCAAATGGAGAATTTTTGTTCGGAGACAGGGATGATGCATCAAACTACTTGCCCTTACTCCCCCCAACAAAACGGTGTGGCGGAACGAAAAAACCGGTTCTTACTTGAAATTACACGGGCACTCATGATTGAATCCAGGGTTCCCCGGGATTTTTGGCCAGAGGCTGTATCTACAGCCGCATATTTAGCCAATAGGCTACCCACCAAGGTACTAAACTTCCGAACTCTTATTCAGACCCTATCTGATTGCACTCGTGTTCCCCCTCCCTTGACCACACGCCTAGGGTGTTTGGCACTGCTCAGTCTATGTCCATGTCCTTAAGGTGAATATGACAAAATTTGACCCTTGTTCGGAGAAGTGCGTGTTTGTTGTGTATGGGAAGTCCCAAAAAGGATATCGATGCTATAATCCCCTCACTCGTCGGATGTTCATCACCATGGATTGTGACTTCATTGAGACCGAATATTTCTATCATGCACCCACCCAATCAAGGAGTCAGGGGAAGAATGGGCCATGCGACATCCTTGATTGGTTTAGCTCATCGTTCAGCGAGTTGCCACAGTCTTCGATCATGTCCCACGCACCGTCGCATTTATCATCTTCTTCCACAATCCCTACCACATCACCTCATGTGCCTCATGCATCAGTCCTACCTGATCCTACCCATGAGTCGAGTGGATTGCCCGCACCGGAGCCCTTTGGAGACCTAATACGGCCAGACTTTGCAAGGCAACCTCAGATGCCTTCCTTGATGGATACTCCGGTAAGTACACTATCCTCTGAGCTCAATGTTCCTGATTCTATGGATATTATGCTACCTGATCATGATGCAGGATTCCAGTGCCCTATTACTCCTATTCGAGTTCTATCAGATCGATATACTCGGGGGGTCCCCCTAAAAAGGTTTACTCCGGAGCATGATCCCAAGACTAAGAGGTATCCTGTAGCAGATGTCGTAAGGTGGAGCATGTCCGCATCCGCCCATACTTTTATCTCTGCAGTACACAGTGAGGATATTCCTCGGAATGAGGAAGAAGCATTACAGATTCCAGAGTGGAAATAGGCCATGGAGACTGAGATGGCTGCCCTTGAGAAAAATCAGACATGGGACACATGTGAACTACCTTCCGGGAAAAAGACTGTTGGATGCCGATAGGTGTACACGATCAAGAAAAAAGCAGATGGTACGATTGAACGGTATAAGGCTCAGCTGGTGGCAAAAGGATACACCCAGACGTATGGAGTGGATTACTCAGAAACCTTCTCTCCGGTGGCTAGGTTAGACACTAATCGGGTTCTATTCTCACTTGCAGCCAACCTAGATTGACATCTTCACCAGTTTGATGTGAAGAATGCTTTTTTGCATAGTGATCTGGCTGAGGAGGTGTATATGGCTCCACCACCTGGTTTCTCATCTGGCTTCCGCCCTCGTGAGGTTTGTCGACTGAGGAAAGCGTTATATGGATTGAAGCAATCACCCAGAGCATGATTTGGGAGATTCACCGTTATGAAGAAATGTGGATACTCCCAAAGCAATTCTGATCATACCTTATTTCTGAAGCATCGAGACCAAGGCATCACATGCCTTATTATTTATGTGGACGACATGATCATTACCGGAGATGACGTTGAAGAAATTAAGGAGCTGAGGGAGAATTTATTTCAAGAATTTGAAATGAAGGATTTGTGAATGCTGAAGTATTTTCTGGGTATTGAAGTGTTGCAATCTAAATAGGGAATTTATAAATCTCAGAAGAAGTATGTCCTAAATCTGCTGGCTAAAACAGGGTTACTCGAGTGCAAACTAGTTGATACACCCATGGTGCCGAATCTTGGTTTGAGGATAGTATAAGGAGCGGAGTCAACTGACAAAAATAGGTACCAACGCTTGGTTGGAAAACTAATATATCTTGCACACACAAGGCCGGATATTGTTTATGCTGTGGGGGTTGTGAGCCAGTTTATGCACAATCCCCAAAAAGACCATATGGAAGCAGCGCTCAAAATTCTACGGTATCTGAAGGGGACACCTGACACTGGTATCTTATACAGTAGACACAGACATTTGAGGATTAAGGCATACACGAATGTCAATTGGGTTGGAAACCGTATGGATAGACGATCTACATCCGGGTACTTTACCCTGGTTGGAGGTAACCTGATCACGTGGAGGAGTAAAAAGCAGAAAGTTGTAGCCAGATCAAGTGCGGAGGCAGAATTCAGAGGCATTGCTAGAGGAGTGACAGAGATCCTATGGCTGATTAAACTGATGATAGAATTGAGTTTTCCACCCGAGGGTGCATGTCCTTTGATGTGTGATAACAAGGCCTATTCACATTTCTGAGAATCCCGTTCAACACGATCGGACGAAGCACGTTGATATTGATCGCCACTTCATTAAGGAAAAGCTTGAGGGAAATATTGTGACACTGCCATTTGTGAGATCTGAAGACCAGCTGGCAGACATCTTGACAAAGGCAGTAAATGGGCGAGCTTTCCATGATGCATTGTCCAAGTTAGGCGTTGGTTATCCATCACCTAACTTGAGGGGGTGTTGAGATTGACTTTTGGATATTTGTAATTAGGGAAAGGGATAATTATGAATCCCTACCTTAACTAGAATTCGAGATTATAGGGATATTACTATGATTGGAAAATATGCACCAATCATGGATTTGGGGGCTATAAAAGCTACCCAACGCCATTGTAAAAACACACAGAAAAACCAGAGATCCGGAGGTCCTCCCGTGAAGTAGAGATTCACCCGAATCACGTAAAAATTCTGCGTTCATTCACAAACCAATCACATAAACACAAATTCATTCACAAATCATCAGATTAAACCTACGTGAGGTAAATTTACGATAAATTTATGAATCTTAGTCTAGTAAATTTACAGTCAATTTGTTTTTATTTATGTGAACCCTAGTCTCGACGATTTTTGTGTTTTTTATGGTCTGTATGAACCCTAGTCTAGGTCAATTTGTTTCTGTTTTTGTTGTATTGTGTCTTCATCAATTTTTTCGGTTGGAAATGGTTTGTTTAGATTTATTTCTGCTTGAAATGGTTTGTTTGTATGAACCCTAGTCTTTGTTTGGATTTGTATCTATTTTTTTGGGTCTCAGCATCCAATTGTTGACGAACATTCCTGTTCTTACTTGCAGATGAGAAAAAACTGCTACAAAATACCAAGGGAGAAAGCCAAAGTTATTGCACCCAAACAATCACCTGGTAAAATACCAGCTCGGATGGATGTTTGCCAAAGTTCACTTACTGACGTGAGAGTGGATTCACCATATGTGCTGGGTAGGCACCCAAGATCGAATTCAGAAGAGTAAATGAGGACCCGTTGGACGTAAGAGCTGAATACAGAGCAGCAAATAAGGACCCTTTTGGGGACGTAGAGGAGCAACCGGGGGAAAGTCCTACCAAAGCTCTAGGACACAAAATAACCAGCGCAAGTGAGGACGGAGGTAGTGGGAGAGTCGAGAAAAAAGAAAGGAGGAATGCGTGGCTCCAATCGAAAGAGCAAGCATTACTTGATGCCGCGAAAGAACTGGTGAAAGAAGGAATGCGTAGCCAAGGAGGGTGAAAACCCGGATTCCTTGTGTCATGTGCTGAGAAGATTGCCATGATGGTAAGAGGGAACACTATTCGTGCTGTGCCACACGTGAAATCCAAACTTCACGTGTGGAAGAAGACATATGATTTGCTATCTAATTTCATGGCCATGAGCGTGATATCCGTGGACCCGACAAGTCATCAGATTGTGGTTGAAGATGAAACAATGTGGGCTGATATTGTTAGGGTAAGATATAATTCTGTGATTGTGCATTATATACTTCTGTGATTGTGCATTATATGCTTCTGTGATTGTACATTACATACTTCTGTGATTGTGGTTTAATATAGTCATGTGAAACAACAAATTGCATTCTGTTTGTGTAATTCATTACTGAACAAGTTGCATTCTGTGAGTTGCATTCTGCTTCTGTGAGTTGTGGCATGCTTCTGTTTCTTGTGTAATCCATGCTTATGTGAACGCCAATTTCCCTAGTCATGTTTCTGTGATTGTGGCATACTTCTGTGCGTTGTGGCATGATTATGTTTCTCTGAATGCCAATTTCCAAAATTCTAATTACAGACTGCATTCTGTGATCAGAATGCAGTATGATTACAGAATGCAGAAGCAGAATGCATTCTGGTCACAGAATGCATTCTGGTCACAGAATGCATTCTGGTCACAGAATGCAGAAGCAGAATGCATTCTGTGTTTGCATTCTGCATTATGTGATTGCATCCTACTTCTGTGAACAAGTTACATTCTGTGATTGCAATCTACATTATGCATCTGGTATGATGGTTTTATTTATCTGTTGTAGACAAATCCGAATTACAAATTACTGAGTGGAAAACCATTTCTGCTGTATGAAGAATGGTGTGAGATCTTCAGGAAGGATAGGGCAACTGGTGGATACGCACGAAACGGTGGGGTCATTGGTGAGACGGAAGGGTCCAAAACTATTAATGAGGAAGAGGACATACGAGGTAGCGAGGACGGTGGTGTTACAGAAGTAATTCCTAGGGCCCGTAGGAATAAAGGTAAATGGTCAATGCTCGCAGAGGATGAAAAAGCACGCTGCTACTCGGAGATCGGGACTTATATTCAAACTATCCATGCTTCTCCTGTTGACCCACCATTGAATGTTGCAAGGCGGTTGATGGATGATTTGAGGCCATACACGCAGTTTAACATATGGACGCGGTCTGCCATCGTGACATACCTCCTGGATAATGTCTCTGCCCGTCAAATATGTATGATACTTGAGAATGATGTTCGTGAGGAGTGGCTCTGCCATCTGGTCGAAAAACTTAATGCAAAAAAGCCTATACAATTTCCGAAACCAAAGTGAACCAGTTTGATCTTGTGTATGAACATACATTTCGTTTTTTATCAGCTTTAAGTTCTGAACTTGTTGTTTTTTTGGGAACTGGTGGTTCTGAAGACTGATATCTTGTTTTGAAGACTGGTTTCGAGTTATTAACTTGTTGTTAACTTGTTGTTTTTGAATACTGGTTTCGAGTTAATAACGTGTTTCGAGTTATTAACGTTGTTTTGAATACTGTTGTTAATCTCCAGTTATAAACGTTGTTTTGAAGATTGATTTCGAGTTTCTAGTACAAGTCTAATCTGGTCCAGTTTTTAATCTGATATTTTGTTTACTTTGGTTGAGAGGAATGAAATGTTGGAAATTAGGGGTATTTTGGACATTTAACCATCATTTAATTGTTCAATCAGCCTAAATCTACTACAAAGTAAACACGCGAAACCGTAACTAATTCAATCAAAATCAAACTCAAAAATTTGTTTACTACATCTAATTTTGATATCTTTAACGCTCCAAATCAAAATCAAACTTGAAAGCTTAAGTCTGCAGTAAACGGGTGATAATCTTAGTGCGTTATTTCTTACTACCAATCCAGTTTTTCATGCTCGGAGTAAGCACTTAGAATTGGACTATCACAACATTCGTAAAAGGGTGGCTCTTGACCTTTTTTTATAGGTAATGTAATTGAGGGAATTTGAACTCGTGACCTGAGAGTGCAATTATGACTCAAACCACTGGCTCTTGGCCTTCTGATACAACATATTTTTAACTATGGCTAAGTTGCTTATGCCTTTACCAACCAAAAGACCTGCTCTTGACATATATAGTTCATCATAAATTATGCATTAACCATGCATAAATTGAGGGAGGAAAGATTAGCATTGTTGACCAAATCTCCAGAAATGATATAGAGTACGAAACCACGATTCCCTCACGAAAGCTTACCTAGCGCGACCTCACTGGCGCCCCAAAAAGTATTGGGCAGCCAGTGGCCAACTGAACATGCAACACATAGCATTTCGTGACGGATTCGCATGTGTTCTTGGTGACCTATATAACAACTCCCAAATCTCTGTATCCCTATTCAAACTCACACGTGAATCACGGTTTGAACAAGTAACCGAAGAGTGATTATGGGATCTGATTCTCCAACCGAATTTACCATAGTTGTAAACATTGCTATATTTAAAGGCATACAAGATGTCGTAAACATTATCATCTGGTCGATACAAAATAAAGAGAGCAATTTCCTGAAGTTCTATTGAAAGATCGTCGTGGATGTTCAGCTTCTTCTTTGGGCCCCATGGCCCAGAAGCACTGATTTGAAAGTAACGCTTTTATCAAGAATGGAGCTGCTCTGATCTCCTCTGGTCAATCCTTTCGTCGACCCTAATCTCCCTCGTCCTCGCATTCTTCTTACCGCTATGCTATTTGTTCCGCCGCTTGTCTGGACGTCGTTCCGTTGATAGCGCCGGTAAGTATGTATCCCTCTATCGTCGTCGATTTTCTTATTGCTGACTTTTCTTCTACATTAGTTAAGCTAAAGTGTAAAAGGTTCAATGCTTGTTTGTTGTCTTATTATGCTAAACCTTTGACTGGACAGATATGTATTGGTGCAGGATTTGATCTTGTTTTTCGTTCGAAGTGTGAAACTCCGAGCTATTGAACGGTTTCTGGTGGTGGATGTTCCACGGCAAATTGAGGCCAAAGGTGCAGTATTTTCTGAATCTGTAAATCCGGCACAATAATAAACCACATCAATCACACAAGCCTCACTTTGTTCAAAATTTCATTGTCATCTCATAATATCTTTTACCAATCACATTCAATACCTAAACGAATTACATATATGGATGCAGTTTCTCTTCACAAACTTATGCCCAGCCCTGAACACAATACAAGTGTAAGGAAATTGCTAGCTCTCCCCTATCGTTTCGGGCTTCAAAGGTGGTTCTGTCTTCAGGTCCGTAGTGTTCATTTGAAAATTCATTGTATAATCTCCTATTATGCCGCTTGCAATTCGAATTGTGATCTGCAGATTGCACCTGTAAAGGCCATATTTATGTTGGTAATTTGTGTGTTTCCCACACTGTTCCACTAGTCGTGCGTCCACTGTGTGATTTTCATGAATCACCCTCTGCTCAGTACCTCCCATCTGTCCAACCTACAGGCGTGGTTATGGCTTCAGGTTCGTCATTTCATTAGCTAAACAATTCTTTTTTAGCAAAGCATTAGCTGAGCAATTACATCATCTAAGGTTATGCGTGATGCCCTATAAAATTAAATAAGTCATCTAGTATATGCCCTCATGTCTTCGTTTAAGTCTTTTATACATATAGCAGACTGATGATTAAGCCTAATTCATCTGTTCAGCATGCAGGTACTTAGGTCATTATATTCGAGAATGTTGTCTACAAGGAAAAGTAAAGTTGTCATACTTAGGCTGTGTTTAGCGTCGCCTTATAAGTCATCTTATCAGTCAATTTTACCTTATAAGTCAATTTGACAAAATAAGTCTGTTACGTGAACGTCCACCTTATGACTTATAAGGTGACTGATTTGAAA
>JAOYMZ010051513.1:0-13949 GCA_025802335.1 Pinguicula primuliflora | reverse complement strand
AACAATAAAATGCGTAAATTAGCAAAACAATTATAATTTAATCAAAGAGGAAAAAAATAGAAAAAACACTTTTTGCATCCATTATTGCACCAACGATTGCGTCTTCAGTCTTCAGAAATCAAAACTCCAGCTTTCAGACTTTTCGTAAGTACTTGGCTGGGCTGAAAATTGATTACGAACAGAATCTTTATTCCCCGGCTGAAAGAGTGAACGAACTTCTAAATTCTGTTGAGCTTCAAATTTTTTTATAGACCCTAAGATTCAGGAATTTTTTTCTAGGCTGGGGTACCCGGGTCCCCCGCGCACCTTGATGCATCCGCCCACGTGTGTGGCCGGATTGGCAGTGGTAGGAGTGCTGCTCGTCGTATGACATGATTTCTACTCGATGGGTCCAATACGAATTGTTATGATCCCGAAAAGATCTTTACTAAGGAATTGAGAGAGTAAGGAATGTAAAGAAACAAAAACAATTAAACTAAAACATAATTCTTCAAAGCTATCCTTAATACAAACTTATTTGATACATCTTCATTAATGAGCTCATCATCCAAGTTGAGCCATGTGCACCATCATAACATAACAGGTACATGGATCAAACTCCCTAGGATACATACAAACAGCCCACATTGAAAAGGCGGGGAGCAGAGCTGAAGTGTAGAGGCAGAAGTAGAACTAGGGTTGTCCAGTTAACCATTGCGGAACGTGATTCTCCTCACGATTGGCTAACATACAGCACGGGAACAAGTCCTGCCAGTTTGCCATCCCTCCCGGGACGTTTCTTCTTGACCTGGGCATATTAGTGAAAATTATAGACGCATATTACTAGACTAGACTAGATTGGTGGTATGCATAAGCAATAAAGGACAACCAACAAGGCGTTGGTTTAACTACCTCGGTAGAGTTCCCTACGTTATCAAAAAAAAAAGGAGATATTCCAAGGTAAGTGATGGCATGAACCCACATGTAGTGGTCAAGCAGCATAAGGCAATAAAGAGGGATAACTCAGGTGGCAGGCCCAATCATACTGTGCTCAATAATTAGTTGTTGTGCTCAATTTTAATTTGAGACTTTCTTTCATCTTGCCAGATGGATGACTCAATTTAGAATTGAGCATACCAATATTTATTGAGCACAAGCACCTATTTACCTTAAAAAAACATTGCACACCTGAGAATTCATCACTGCTTATAATGTCTATTTGCAGGGGTATCTTTTACATAGCTTAATGCAAGGAAATGTTTGGCATGAATTCACAATTAATGATCAGGCAGCATGACATATATATTAACGAACACATATTACTGCTCCCTGACTGGTTTAATCTTGAAGCAATCCATAAATGCCCAGTCAGCGTAAATTGAAAAGAATCAGCAGGTTAACACCAGGGACTTGAATCATTCCGTAAAACATGAATTAACAAAGCGAAATGGACAAGGAATAAGCTGCAAAAGTTCAGAACTGTACTTGCATCCTCAAGAAAAATTCTAAATGGGGTCCCCATCGAGCTCAAGTATTTCGTTATTTTCTTATGCAAAACGGGAGTAAATACAACCTCATGACCAAGTGACTCAACAAGATGCCAGAAAATTGGAAATCATTTAATAGAGGAAACAATTTCATATTGCTTCTTTCTTTATAATGAATCGAGTGAAATATACTTACATAAAACCAACCATCTACTTCATACTCCAGCTCAAGCTCCTCACCAGCCGTAAGATTTAACTGCAAAGAGGACAAACTTAAGGTTATACACAAGCTGAACTAAATTCTGCAAGGATCGAGGGATGACATAAGTAGTACTCAATTGTCGATGCAAATGCCAAACAAATTCAAGGAGGGTGGAGGATTGATAAGATAGAATGTTTCCTCAATGGATCGGTTCCAGAGTCAGTAACTCCCATTAGATTTCAGCATAAGTCCACAATAGGAAGAGCTTCAATAAATCACCTCATCATCACCGCCAGCAGTGAAGTCATAAAGAGCTGTTCCAGATTGAGAATTTCCTGAAGGCCGTCCTTCATCAAAACTCCGAGATTTAGCACCAGCTAACGGATTCTCGAATGACTCGAAACTTTGTCGATCTGGGGATGAATATGGAGGAGGATCCTCTCGTAACTGCAAGTAAGCAGCTATCATAATTAGTTTCTTTTCGTTGCCGATAGAAGTAACAAATAGGCATAGAGTGTGACCTGGGATCCAGAACCCACAGAGGCGCTCAATCTACTTCCAACTGTCCTTTCCTGCAAAGCAACCTCATATTGTAATACAATAATACTTCAAGTATATCTTGACAATATCTAAACAATCTTTCACACAATATGGACACGGAATAATGAAGTGAGCCACATTTAAAATTAATATTCGTTTAAAAGATGTCCATATAAGGTTGAGAAACCGCTTAGATAAATCTGATAAAATAAAATAAAGTTTGCTAAGTAGCAAGTACACATAAATCAACTTACATCTTAGGACATCTAACCGACCAATTCATTTTCAGGACTAAAAGGAGATCAATTCCAAAAGGTGCAGAAAGAGGTCAGGTCAATCCTCGTTATGTTCATACGCTGGTCTGACACTTAAAATCAACCTTTAACTTGAGATATCTCCCGTCATCCAGGGAAAAAGATACAACAGTTCTATGATCTACAGATGCTTGTTACTCGTACTGTTTTCGAGGACGCACTTGTTCAGTTGATAAGTCTGCTTCAATTTACCTTAATATGGGCTTACACGGCTGAACCATCTATGTTATAAACTAAAGCAGTGTAAGAAGGAGGTTGGATCATTTACAATAACTGTCATCCAATAAAAGTTTGTCCACCAAATTATGGTGCTAAATGGTGGGTACCACGGTATTTACTGGTACCATTTCTTAAATGGTCGGTAATGGTAATATTACCGGTACCATTTTGCACTTCTAAAACCAACCAACTCTAGGCATAAAATCCTTGCTACTGATTCTATCCACAAGGGATATACTAGTCCATTAGGAAACAAGCTGTTAACGAGAAACGGAAAAGTATGAACAATGAAAGGATATATAGATTTTAAACAAGAACACACATAATTCACCGAGCCTTAAAGAGCTCTTATAGTACAACCGCAATCATATAGAAAGCAAACGATTAGGGGCATGTGGCCAATACCTTGGGCTGTGAAGACCCAGATGACGGTGCTTTTGAACTGAATAATGATGGATAGTTCATTCCGCCAAAGTGGGAGGATATTGACGTCTCAACTGATCCAGCTGAGTCTGGGGACGAAGAACCAGATGATCTGGCATCGTAATCCTGCCCAAACAGAAAGATAATCAACAGGAAGCTCATAAGAAGAAGATAATTCAAAAGTCCAAGGCCATAAGATCATGATTCTTACGCCCATTTCCCTTGTTTCCAAGAGAGTCTTTGCCCACATATCATCATAACTCATGGAAGGTCTGGAGATAATGTTCTCATCTTCAACATCAGGAGCATCAGTACCAGCGCCCGCTAGAAATTCATTGACCTAAAGCAAAGACATGAAAACATTGTAAGCTATGACTAATTCAGGAAAAAAAAACTTGCACCCATGTACAAAACTCATTCTTCTATAAATATCAGTAACGGCTTAGAAAACTAGAATGACATGTAGAACTGCAAACATATAAGCTACAAACAGGAGATAGTATCATATTTATCTGAAAGCGGTTTTCAAATGGCTTCAGTCCCCCTTTCCACGAGGAAACTAATATGCATAGCGTGGTATGGTTTCCTTGAAATAAATGGCATCCGTCTAGCATTAACCATTTGCAAGCCAATAAATATAATTACAGCAAGAGAAAAAATATGATAAATTATATGAAGAAAAAAGACTAAAACTTATTCAAATCCATTTATATTAAAAGTGGAGAGTATGACTGTATCAAAACATAATAATTAATACCACAGACACTGTCGGTCAATACAATTTAATAGAAGTCCCAGTATGAGTACTTGAAACAAATATTATTCAATGGGAAAGTCAATTTCTGGCATTCAAGGCTGCAGAAGTTCATAACTTCAGTAAGCTTTCAATGAAATCATAGTATCATAATGCCACAGACATTACTAACTTCACTTGGACTGAATAATTTGAAATGACCATCGAGCAGGACACAGGAAGACTATGACTTACAGAAACCATTAACTGCACAAACACTTATTTCCCCGCTAATCTTAATAAATAATTGCCAACTGAAGACGGAAAGTTACATATTCCTCAACATATACTGTCAATAATTGAAAAACTAACATTTATTTTTCCAGACACGTCCCTAATCTCACCCACATAACCTTCATGCTGCATGCGGTTACTTGAGAACAGATGACATTATATTCAACACACATTTGGTATAGGCACCCCTTCTAGGGAGTATTTGCTCTAATATCAAGACAAACTGATAAATATTCCAGATCATTTAATTCAGTTTAGATTTTGAACTAACTAATCAATTTCTTGTGTCTTAAGCTACTATTATCCCCCGCATCGCACCCACACCCACACACACCGCACACACCCGACCAACCCTGCACCCAAGGCAGAGTGGGTACCAAATTGAAGCTCACTAATGCTGATAATACCATGGTATTTGATTAGGTTCCCCAGAAAAATCCTGTTTTATGATGAAGAGAGACTCTATAAAATTGACCCATACCTATTGTAGGATGATGAGGAGAGAGAAATCATAAGGTAATAAACAAAAAGAATATGAACGGGACGTAATGGAAAACAACATTCACTCCCTATTTAAGTATAGAGATTGATGTACTCTTACCCGGCTCATGGCAGGTGCACCATCATCACCCAGATTGGCAGCCCAAAAATTAACAAGGTCGTCATCAAGGGCTTCTGGCTCAGCTGATTTTGTCTTGGTACTTTCATAGATAAGATCAGGAAATTTCGATTTTGGAGTTTCATACATAAGGTCAGAAATCCCTGCTGCAACAGCAGGATCATTAAGGCCTGTCGATGCACTTAGATTATGCCGAGTCCGATAGATGTCTATTAGTTTGGCGCTGTTAGAAGTGTAGACCAAATAAAGTGGGAACAGTGAGATTGAGTTCTCTTGAGCTGAAAACTTTTCTCGAAATAACAGATATTAACATCCCAAACTACAAGCCTAATATTGGAAATCAGCATACAAGGTTGATAAATGTTTCATAATCCAGGTATATACATGATCAAAAAAATGTAACTGTAGTGCACGTATTACCTCCACGTTAATGTCATATCAAGAAGCTCACTTACATTCGAATGGGGCCATAGCAATCACATTCAGAAAATAATCAATAGTCTAAACTGACCATCAAAGAGGCCGTGTCAATTACATCTTTATATTACAATGAAAGCTTCTAAGAGTCTTTCCATCACTGAGCAAATAACTTTGGCTATCTTTTGCATAAGAGGCTTAGAGTTAAACAAACCTCAAAGCAAGAAAAATTTATAACCACTTAACTCGCCATGAACATGGAATATCATGTGAAAGAGGAGGCATATATTACTGTAAAATGAACACCTTCATGCCAAAACAAACAATCAAGATCAGTCAAATTACGGAAGAGCACGAGTCAACAGTTAGAATTCATAACAACGTGTTATTCTTCCAAATTCTGATTAATCTAGATATCTCACTAGTAGCTTCTTCTTCTAACATCCATCTCATTTTCGACAGTCATGCCCAAGGAAGCATGAAATAATAAGAGACATTCAGATCACCAGTTATCTGCTGTCTTGTACAATTACTCTTAACCATTTCTTACGATGAGCAACCATGTATATCTTCAGATCCATTAGGGCCCATTTGGTTGGGGATATGTTTGCGGTTTATTGGTAATACCATTAATTTGTTATCAATCTCAATCGTACCAAACTGTTTACAAGTGTTTTAACGTGATTACATTATAATAAATAGTTAAATGATTGCGAAAAGACAATTACCCTTACTTTAAATTAATTAAAAAAATAGTATTTTAATCAAATTAAACACTAATTAATTTTAATTAATTAGTAGTTAATTATAGAAACTAATTGGTATCATGTTGTAAATTTGAGAAGTACGGTTTAAAAGAATCACTAATCAATCGCAATCCCTCAACCAAACGGGCCTTAGTGTTCAAGCAATTCAGTTTTCCTCTCTCCTACCATATGGGATTTCAATCTAAACTTCCATAAACAATAGATTCAGGAATTCTGACATGACCTAGAGTAACCTTTTGTTATCAAACCCAAGTAGCTCAACTGGGGTTTGATACCTTAACTATCCAAAAAAAAGTAACCTTTTTTTATTAATACAAAAGATCAACTCCTCCACATTTATCTTCATCTTACCCCTTATTAATATTCCAGCAGTTCCCACACATTTTTGAATTATATCTGGAACTCATAACTGCTTAAACATCAAAACTTCATCATCATCATCGAAACAGTAAAGCAGAGGGGAAGAAAATTAAGTACCTTGTTGGTCCTAAAGGAAGATATTTTGCCCTTGGAACAAAACAAAAGAGGGTGACAAGGTCCAACAACCTCTCATGAGTTCCATAAAGCTTCTTAAGTTCATCATCTGTCCATTCTTTTTTGGCATTGTCATGATTCCGCATCTCCCTAGACATTCCAGCAGAACGAATTAAGTTCCATGAGTAAGACAGATAGTAGGTTAAAATTTACATATCCTTACTTTATGAGCTCATCCTGGGCAGTATACATTTCATCGAGGACTTTCAGCATAGGACTTATCAAAGATCCTAGGCCTGTACCACTGGCTCCCTGATATTCGCCATTGCTAGTATGCATATCTGAAAACTGAGATTGCACTCCACCTTGAGCCAAGGTATGCAAGAACTCATATATCTGCAGCCTATAAGGCTCACCAGATCTAATTGCCATAGTCGTAAGAGCTTGAGCTGCGACGATGCGAATCTGGAATATAGAAATCGGCAGAAGGAAGAAAAGGGTTAAAAGGCAGTTTTCTCTCGGGTTGAAATGCCCATGCTAAGTGACCAGTTGACAAAATGCAAATTATCCGACGAATTTCAGCCACGGAAATCCCTCCATAAGAGATTTTAAGAAACAGGCTAGCTGAAGAGGTGAGATGAGGCAATATGGAAATCAGCATCGAAATATTATTGCAACTCAGTAGTAATAGGGTCATTCTCTCACACCACTTTCTACTTTGTAAGTTTCGTTTCTTAAAGCATCATAGACAGTGTTGATATTTGAACAGCGGCCAAGAAATGTGAAATGAAAGAAAACAGCTTGATTGTCAAACTTATTCCCCATTAAATATCTTTCTTCGGACTATTGCCATAAGCTTCTTCCTCAAAGGTCAAGCATACTCAGGTGGTCAATGAACATCAACATCAAGAAACAAGCTAGCATCACATCTTTCCCAAAGGCGGAACATGATTAACAATCTAACTAGACAATTGAAGAAATCGGGCTAAAATGTCCATCAATTTCCAATTGCATGATAAGGTGGTGTGTTAGAAAAGCAAGTTACACACCTCCCAGCTGCCACTAAAAGCACACCTCTGGAGTCGAGTCAGAGCGCCAGCTAGTGTAGGATTTCGAGAGCTGGCAGCAGCAACCATTTTGTCTGCATCAAGCATCATTAATGCAGTACCAGGGGGTGTGGCTGATTCCCAGGCATATTCTGATGCAGCATAATTTGCATTTTCTCCAAGGAACCAAACCTGCAAGAAATCAGAAGGGGTAAGTATCAAACCAGCATGAGGTTTGGTTGATGTCCTAACATGAAGACCGTATGAATAAAATAACTACTTACTGCCGCTTGGACTAATCTCTGCAAAGCAAGTGCCGACTTCGGATCGGATGCAGAAACCTTATCAACTGAAGTAAGTCCCAAGATAGAGCCCGGTTGAGGGGGTGGCAAATCAAGAACGATTGTGACAGCTTCTAGAGCTGTGTGCTTTCCGTCAGGTCCAGCTCCAACCAAACAAGTCTAAGAACCAAAAAATATTGAGGAGACAACCATGAAAGCAGCATAGGTAACAAATTTATGAATGGCACATCTAAACATACTTTCCAAAGAAGCTGAAGTACATCTGCATCGATCTTTCCTGGAACTTTAGTTGCAAATATCCTAGCAATTTCAAGAAGTGTCACTGCCATATCTGGCGTAGCCTAATCAATCAAAAACAAGAAAAACATGATTTAAGAATGTCAGTTTCAGAACTTAGGATATAGCAAGGATAAGCTTATCTCAGGAATATATAACGCACTGCATTATCCAGATAACTAAGCACATAAGCGAGGACGCGAGGCAATTCATCATCATAGCAACTATACGAGAATCCAGAGTCAGAAAATAAAAGCTAATTGGTGAAATACGGGATGAGTGATTCTTGCACCTTAATTAGTTATTTCAATCCATTTATCCTTCCCTTTGCAAGTAGAAAGGAAAATAATCTGGTTCCATATTATATTCATTTCAAGTTTTTAAGCATTCTGCCAAGTGTAATGAAGAGCTAATGAGTTTTGTCAGTAGAAGATAAGTTTTTTCAATAGAAGAGAATAACACTAAGGAAACTACTACTCAAATTTAGAATACAAAGAAGAAACTACACAAATGGATGCACTAACATGTGTTGATTGCATACTTAGGCTGCAAAAACAATGATCCTGAATGCATTTGAAGATTGCCACGGAACAAGTAGAAGGCATCAGCACATAACTTCAATACAATACATCCTTCAATCACTCCAACCAAGTGTCTTATTGTTCGTCTAATCAACTCAAGTAATCACATTTCAGAATCAGGTAAAGTCAGAGCAGACACTAGTCTACAACAGAGTTGTGTAATAAACTCTGGCCAAGTTTCTAAATGATCATTTGTCCCCTAAGAGTCATATTCTAACAGTCGATGATAAACCTGCTTCTTAGACCCCGGTGCCTTTTAACATCTCATAATCTCCAAAGCTTTTACAAAATAGTATCAAGTAGACATATAAGACTCTTCTGTAGTCTATAGATATAAAAGCAAGTGTAACCAAAGCCAAGACACCAAGCTAAAATAAAATATTTTGAGCAATGAAAAAAAAATAATCAAATAAAAGAGAAAAAAACAAATCTAGGGTGTCCAAGCAGAAAATAATGCATGTGTCAAACGTATTAGTAGCCAAATGGTTTTGAAGTAACACGTGACAAATTAATCCATCTTCAAGAAAGACTGATTGTTCACTTATTGCAAGATCTTCAGACTAAACAGGCATCTAACAACGGTTTTCCAGTATCCTAGACACAGCAAATAACTATAAAAATATCTATTTTCCACCACAAAATGAGATAGGCTCAGTCTAAAAGGTACATTGTAAGAACACAACTTTTAGTTACAAGTTCAACTCATGTAAGCAAAAAGAGACCAGAGAATAAGAGGTTTGTCTAAGGAAAACTGGTATCCTATCGTCCTGCATACCTTGAATCGTGCATGCAATGTCAACAATATATCGTTGAGTAAAGTTGCAGGCCAAGATGGATCTGACAGCTCAGATGCTATAATGGATTCCAGTTCATCAAAAGATTCATAAGGGCTTTGCATCCATATCAGCGATTTAATCACCATAGCACGCACATATACACATTCACACGCAACAGTTGTGCGCACCACCTCCATCAGAGAGGCCAACATGCTTGCAATCGTATCCTTTGGGCCCATCCCATTGGATAGTGAGGGAATTCTGTGAATGGCTGTAGGAGCAGATATAGCAGTGATAAGTGAACAAACAAAAGGTCTAAAGAACCTTCCTAGTGACTTTAAGTCTTTAACTATGAAGACATGCATCAGCACACAAGCTTCTTAACATGAAAAGACAGTCACATATCACAGAATTAGCAAGGCATACAGAGTAACAGCAGTTGCCAAGCAAGGGGCTACTTTGGTACAATAATTTGTCCAAGAAACCACTCTAGGAATCAGAAACAGCAAAAGCAATATCCAAATAAAATTTGATAAACGATACTTGGGATATCAGGGCCCATCAATCGGGCTTCAAGAATCTAAATTTCTCCTTTATTGGAAAATAGTAAATTAACTCTGTGTTTGGGCTCAAAAGGAAAACTCAATCTCGCGTAAAATCCCGCTTTGAGTTCTAGATCAAGGAGAGGATATTGGACTGGTTGATGGAAGAGAATGTCGTATACTTGCCAAGAAAATGTACTTTCTTTTTTATTACAAGCTTTTTAACAATGAAATACAACTGGATCACAGTTGTATGCATGTCGCACTGTTTGACAAAGGGTGCAAGTACTTATATAAGGTGATAAGAATTTAGACATGCAAAGTTATTCTAAAATGGGTTCACATTTTTCAAGAGCTTGGTCTGCAAGAAAGCAACGGTAAACGAATTGATTTTAACAATCAAAAATGCAGTTGGGTATACGGACCTTTTTATGCATATCATGACTTTTTGCAAGTGTATGAAACTATATCCACATATCCAATTGAGGACTGAAGAATTACCTTCACAAGCTAATATTATGCAGTTACAACACGCGCATTTTTTTGATAAGCCTAACACACGCACGCACAATTTCCTAGTCTTAGAGAAGCTTCGCTCCACCAGGGCAAGACCGCTCAACTTCACAGGGATTGCTCTACCACTTGACCTATTAAGGTTCAATATGACCGGAACCACTTTGAACTACAGGGCAATACTCAACCAACTAGCTATCTACAGTTGGAATATGTCATCAAATAAACAGTTGACTCATTTCACAGAAATGACAGCACCATAAAAACGACAGCTGCAGATGATCGCTTACAATACCTTCAGATGGTGCTGTAGGATTTATATCCGCATCATATGCATCATAGCTTTCCGTGTACGTATTGACTTCAACTCCATCAATATCCTGTAAACCTAAGGCAAAAGCAGCCGCACGACTTTTGCCCATCTCCTGCACAACCCTTGCAGCTGCATGCAACACGGGACGTGAGGAACTTTGGAATGAACTCTCCAATCTGTAATACACGGAAAAATCACAAAGTCATACCAAACTCTGTCTGTAAATTCTAAAGCCTGATAATACACAAGTTTACAAGGAATTTTGTATATAACTCTATGGAATTTGGATCCAGACATGCAAAACGTGAATGAGGATTTTTACCTCCGCATGACAAGTTTGATAAGTGGCTGAGGGCGCCTTGTCTTTGAAGATTTATCTTTGGTAGACTTAGCTGGAATTCCATCTTTTTCCTCGGAACTTAATCCTTTTACGGAAGGTGCGGTCGGAACCTTGAGGATTTCACGACTTAGGCGGTACCAGCCTGCTGCTCTTTCCTCAGTCCTAAAGTAAGCAAAAAAACAAGTTAGAAAGTACAGATGGAAGAGAAGGCAATGCATTGAGCAAGAAAATTAGTATTCATCATCGACAGACTTTCCAAAAAAGGAAATATGTATATATATAGGGCGGCAATATAGCCCCCTCATCGCTCCATTTTAATTCCGGACACTAACCATCATCCGATACCGAAATTGATCAAACCATTGAAAACCTATATACAAGACTGAAAACCCCAGAGTCGCCGAAATTTTTTAAACTTTAATTAAGGACTACTTAACCCAAGAAAAAAAAAGTGTACCGAAATTAGTGACAAAGAAGTCGTAGGAACTCCTTTGAAGCATGGGGCTTTCGATCTCATGTGTATTACCTTTACAACAGTGTGATCAATTTCGGTAACGGACGATGGAAGTGTCCGGAATTAAAATAGAGGGTAACAATATACGTATTTGAAGGGAACATATACACTCCACCTATATATATATTTATGTAGGACCAAGCTCATATGCACAACCCGTATTGTGCACATCCGTGCACAACACAACCGTGGCACCACCAGTCCTCAAAATTGGTTGCACTATTGGAAAACTCATGCACGGGAGATCAAAAGTTTCATATTCCGACGCGGTTCCCGCAACTTCGTCGTCGGGAATTTCTAAAAACTTTTCCCCTTGGTTAAGTAGTCCTTAATAGAGTTTTAAGTCAGAACATTGAGCTTTTGATCGCCTACGCAAGGACTTTCTAATAGTGCAACCGATTTTGCCAATGAGTGGTGGCACGGATGGAATGTGCACAATATGGTTTTGCACATGATCATAACCCTATATATATCAGCAACATAAGCGTAAATGTCCAGAAAAATGAAAGTTAAGACCATATCCATAATTACCTTTCTGTACTATCAGATTTACCGAGTACATATAGTATAGCCTCAAAACAAACTCTGTCACTAGGGTCCAGGAGAAGTTGATAGAGAACTGAGTTAAATTGATTTTTAACGTCCGGGCGCTCTGGAATTGCAATAATTCAAACCTCATTAGATTTTTTGATGATTAATCTAGACTGCGGAATAAGGAATGAAATAAAACTCATTCCAGAGAAGTACCATCTAACGCTCGAGCTCTTGACACCCCATGGCATAATCTAGCAAGAGCAACTCTAGCGAGAACATCAGGTAAATGGAGAACATCCTGAAGAGCCCCTGATTTATATGAATTCTGATAAAAATAATTGCAAAAAAATAATTCATGAATTGATTTGGCTATAATAGGAACGAATATATAGAATGAAAACCATACCACCAGGTTGCACATGGCTTCCTGCAAACACCATAAGATACAAATATTAAAGAACCAAAAATTGAGCCCATCAAAATAGATTTGGTGAAGATAGAATAAAAATAAAAAATTTAGCAAGATTCGATGTTAAGAGATGAGAAAAAATAAGGAAAAGAGAAGAAGCATTTTCAAAATTCAGGATTAGGACAAATAAGGCGATTCTTTTAAGAATTTGATATTGCATTCTTCAATTCCAATATTTTTTTTTTTCAATTCCAATATGAGTTTATTCTGAAACTGTCAACATGCGAGCTTGGCCACTTAAAGAGGTGACATGCCCAAAGATCTGGTGTACCCACGCAGTAGGATTTAATTTAATGCTAGTAACGCAAGTACACTGTCTTGGCTTTTTTGTTTTCAAGTATGAATTTTCCTGTGTTAGTAAGAACGGTTATTCAGAACACGTCACCAATGATTAGGGTCCCTGAGCCACAGCAATGAGCTAGAACATCAACAAAAACTCCTAGTTTCTCGTATTTATGGATTGATTTTTATTCAAGGGGATCTATTAATACAACTACTTTTGTTGTTTCGTTAGTTTTAAATGTTTATAATGCTCTCTTTGCCTATGGGGAATTAGAAAGTCTAAACAACATCTTCAGAGAACAAAAACAACCCCTACTGTAGAGGAACACGTGGCAAATTAATGCATCCCTTAAAATAGAGTAAACCCCAAATGTGAGTATCAATAAATACTATATGAGGAGTTTACCTAATGACATTGCAACTGCATAGGCGTCTTTTGTGGCTAATTCAGATAGGATTTCGAGTGAGTGCCGCACAGCTACTTGGTCCGAGAAATAAATACTAGAATGATAAATGAAATGGCTACGGGATTAGTATCCGATGGCAGGAATGTATGAATCAAATTGGCATACAATAAGCACGGGGTCTGTTCAAGATTAAATATACAAAGCAGGTAAAATGTCCAGCAGATGAATATAGGAATCATAATGCCTCGTTCAGACACCAGTTTAGTGGCCAAAAAATATACTAGTTCACAAAATTGAAACACATTTTATAGCATAAAATAGGAGAACGCATAGTCAAGAAGCACCCCATAGTCAAGAAGCATAAAATAGGAGGACCAAACCAAACCAAACCAAACCTACCACGTAAATCCCCGCCCTTAGACAGGGTCTAGGGAGGGTAAGATATACGCAATCATACTCCCACCCCTCAGGGGTGGGAAGATTGATTCCGTAGAGACCATCAGCTCGAAAAAAAAAATCATAAATATAATCATAATCCTAGTAATAGTAGTAATAATCCTAGTAATAGTGGTAATTATTATTATTA
>JAOYMZ010051502.1:0-13950 GCA_025802335.1 Pinguicula primuliflora | reverse complement strand
TATATATAATTTCATAGCATTCTTTATTCCATCAACTAAGTGGAATCCTTATGAAATATATATATTTTCCAACAATAATTTCAGAGATTACGGACTCCAAACAGAAGAAATTATACAAGCAAGCCCGGGCAGAAATACTAAAAACAAATCTGCCGCAGCTAAAAGAATTAGAGCGTAACTTAGACTATGAGTAAACTAGAGTGTGTAGAGTCAGGCGAGGACTCATCGTTCTCAAACATCGCATGTACACAATTATTATTTTTAATACAAACTTACCAATCAAAAAAATTAGAGAGGATAGAAAGTGGAGATTGGGACTCCCCCATATTCAAGTCTTGCATTAACTTCTCTTGACATTCGATGCAGTATTCGAGGGTGGGTTTGTGGTTGTTCCGGTGATGTGGTCCGGTCTGGGAGCGGCATAGTCGGAGTCCCGATTTTTCCCACGAAATTGCTCCCACGAATTGCTCGCGACTTGTAGATGTGGGTCCCATCAAATGAAAAAGTAATCTGATGCAAATTGTAAAAATAAGAGAAAAGGATTTTAGTGGGATTTGATGCCATCTCTCTTCACCAGTCTCATCCAACAATAGTATGTAAAATATAAAATATATTAAAATAAAAATTTGTAAAATATAAAATATACTAAAATAAAAATTTGTAAAATATAAAATATATAAAATATAAAAATTAATATTAATATTACGACGGCTTTGCCGCCGTAAAAATCTAAAATCCCATCGAATAAACTCTCAGGTTAAATGCATAAATTCTCGGGGTTAAATGCATAAACCTTCGTGTTAAATGCATAAACCCTCGAGTTAAATGCATAAACCCTCAGGCTAAAATATAAAAATAAAAATAATATTACGGTGGCTTCGTCGTCGTAAAAATTTTAAAACTCTATCATATAAATCCTAAAGACTAAAAGCATAAAGTCTGACTAAAAGCAATAAACACTAAATAATCTAATAATAAAAATAATATTATACATTAATATTAATTATTATATATTATATAATATATAAATAATAATTATAAAATATAATAAATTAAATTAATATATTGACTGAACAAAACAAATCATATTTTATTAGGTGGATTGACTTTTTCATTTATTATCCACGGACTTTGGATGGGGCCCACGAGGAGTGGTAAGGGAGTGGGATGTATTGGTGGTATTTATCAGTTTGGAGTATAGAGTCCCTGTCAAGTTAATTGGTCTTGTAACTTAATTGCTTCGGTGTAAGAATAGCGGCTTCAGATTTGTCGATTTTTTGTCAACTTCAGTAGTAATGTGTTGAAAAACACAATGGAATTTTGATTGAAGAATTCAAAAGTGGTGTTGACGGCATGATTAATGTGCAGACTGATACTGGGAGTTTGGTTTCATAGTCACGGTTCGATGTATAGGTTTATGCGAAGTGAGAAGTCGCTAGTTGTATCTAGTTAGTTCGATTAGTTAATTAGGCTTTATTTTTTGTCTGATATTTATGTTGTATATATAAGACTTTTCCGTTCTTTTGTAATGTATGAGAGAAAAAATATTAAAGACTTGTTCTTCTCTCGATACTTCTCTGCCACTGTTCATATCTCGACTCATCCTCGTCGATTCATAAATCTCTTCACCAATTTGTTGAAGTTACTCAAATCAAGTGTTGCAGAAGAAGTTTTTCAAGAATTATCTCTCTGAACATATATCTGTTCATATATCCCATATGAGGACTGCTAAATCTGGAACAAGCTGTCCTTGGGCTGCACAAGGAGCAGTTACATAGAGGAATAAAGATCAAAAGGAAAACAGTTTTGAACAGCAAAAAGGAAAGGACAATGCAACTTGAAGAACAAAGGGAGAGAAGATGCATACATTCATAGTTTTAGCTTACATCAGTCTTAGATTGATTTGTTTTTCTTTGTAAAAAATTTTAGTACCTCTGTAAAACTAATTTTTTTTCTCCTTCTCCTTTTTTTTTTAAAAAATTATTTCATGTTTTAGAACTCTACTCCTCATTTTCATTCCCCCTTTTCCCCCCAAAAAGTCATTTTTCTTGTAAGAGGGTTTAGGCTTCTTTTTTTTCTCATTCTCCTTCTTATGACATATTTGTAAATAATTACAACTTATATAAAAAATATATATACCTGAAATACCCTTACCCTAACCACCAAAATTTATACGCAAAAACTTCTCTCCATTAAGGTAAGGATATTTGGGTTTTTCCATAAATTTTAATAAAACTTAGTTATTTTAATAAAAAAAGACAATAATTATTATTTCCATTATAATCATAGTTTTGCAAACACTCTAAACTTTCAAAAGGAGAAGGAAAATGAAAAGTATAATGAGAATAAAAATAAGAAGTAAAAGTAAAAATCAGGTAGAGGTACAAAACACCCACTTAATCTGATGCTCCAGATTGAGAAGACAAAAAAATTATCAGAATTCGAGGAATGCTATAAGGCACCTACATTTGACACCTAAAACACACTCATGCTTTATAAGCACACAGACCAACATTGGTATGTGTGTGTGCATGTGTATTGGGCGTGTTTTGGGTACCGAATGTGGGTGTCTTATAGGATTTCACACTTTTTTATTGGTGTCCCTATGGTGAACTCGATAATGAAGAAATCGGCTTCCAATGGCTTCTCCCCACCGCTCTCCTCCTGCTTCTTCCACTCGTTGTCGTTTCCATCGTTGGGTGTGGCGGTGGGAACACCTACATCGAATCTGACATGATACACAACCAGTTGGGCAAGCTTCCGTACGATGTCGAGTGGAATAGCGACACTTCGATTTTCTGTACATTGATTCCATGGTGTGGTTTACTTGGGAACCAATGTTCTAGAGTTCTAGGCAATCGAAAATGCCTCGAGCGGCCTGGTTGGGGCGTCGGGACGACCGTCATCTCGAAAACTTGCAACTATGCGAGATTTTTTGAAATAAATTGCATTGATTTTTTTAGGAGTTTTAAAACATCATATCTAAGTGTTCGTTTATCCGTTTTGGACGATATGTAATTTGGGATAGAAAAAAAAGATGTATAACCCATTGATTGCGTACGACAACCAGCACCACCAGATTCGTGAAAAATGACTGTTATGAATATCATATGACTTGTCTCAATGAAGGCTTCAAACTAGTATTGCTCGTCCATGTTTATTAAACTTATTGAAATTTCGTATTTGGTTAATATTTAATTTGTATTGGTTCAAATGTACTATTTTTATTATTAATTGTTAATATTTATTTATTTTACTAATATATAGAAAATTTTATTAAAAAAATAGAGGGCGGCTTGAGCATCGTCTAGGCGCCCTATGTGCCCCCTATGCCGCCCAACGCCAGGGAATAATGTCCTACACTTTCTCTAACATTGCTCAAGAAACATGAAATTACTATTGGAAGCTGCAAAATTGTGAAGGAAGAATGACATTTTTTTTAAAGGAAGAATGACATACAAATGAGATTTGCGTGCGTTGAGGAACTAGGATTCCTCATGGGACGAACCAGCCGGTTTATATCGGACGAAAAAAGGACAAGAATAACCTAAGAATGCCACATGGTGAAATATAACTAGTGCATGTTATATTCCAACACTTTTGGCCCCCTGTCATATCTCTCCACATGGCATTCGTATGGTTTTTGTACGTTCGTCTTCGTCTGTTATAGAATTTCTGCGAGACGAACATATGCGTCTGCTGGATTTTTGAGTTTATGTTGTTTTTTATAGAATGGCATTTCGTAATTCTCTGAATATTGAGTCATAATAGACATTGCCACATTTTCAATCCTCGGTAGATTCTCCAGGGGGCGATCGATTTGGAATAGATGTAAAAACATGATCTAGTTTATTTGATATCGAATCAGCTCCTAATCAATCAGACCAAACTGGCACTAGGGGTGTGTTTAGTAGTAAGGACAAATAGGATATAGGTGGATAGGATTTAGTGGGATGAGATAAATTATTCTGCATTTAGTAGTAAGGATTATATAAGATTTAAGTGGTTAAGAATATAGTGGGAGTTTAGAATTTACTGTTTAGTAAACAGGATAAATTTATGGAATGATTTCAAAATTTAATTATAATTACAATTTTAACCTTAATAATTTTAGGATTTTTAGAATTTTATATTTTTTTGAAAACATATTTTCGAATTATTTTTATTTTTGGAAAAAATATTTTTTTTTGAAATATTTTATTTTCGAATTATTTTGAAAATTATTTTTTTGCAAAAAACATATTTTATTTTTTTCGAAAAAAAAATATTTTTGAAAATATTTAATTTTTTCGAAAACATTATTTTTGAAATTTATTATTTTTTATAATTATTTCAATAATTTTGTAAGGGAGGGACAAATTAATAATTTCAACAAAAAAAATAAATTTACCCACTAAATCTCATTATTTTAAATGGGAAACATTTTCCCACATTATCCCTAATCAAATAGGATTTGGTTGGAAAATGTTTCTCTATTCATTCCTGTCACTAAACAAGGTATTTAGTGGCATAATTTTACAAAATCCCACAAAATCCCACAAAATCCCACAAAATCCCACAAAATCCTTCCTACTAAACGGAACCTAAGTGCTTTAATAGCTATTCATGCACTCCCTAATAACACCGTAACCTGTAATTCCAACAAAGGTTGCAAATTTCCGTCTTACTTGAACCATGAGAGATTCATGAACGAGGAGCTGGAAGCAGCTGATGGCCAAGGGCAGAGATTACGGTGTCGACATCGACTTTATCCGATAAGGTGGATTGTCCACCCCTAAATCTTGCTAGGGTAGGACATAAGATCCACAGCATGTTGAGTCCCAATTATGCAGGTATTGAGAGTAAGGCATGTGTGGAGTCCAAAACGGACCAAGTTGAAGTCAACTGGGCATGCAAGCACAATGTCCCATGCCCAGCGTGAGCATCGGGCCCATGCTGCTCCTTATTTGAATTTAGAGCCATGGAAGGAGATTGGAGGACTCCAAGGCCTTTTTTGTTGACGGAGTAATTGGATAACTAACCTCCGTGAAAATTTTATTCTGGAATATAACATCATATTTCATTTTTGATTTATTTTTATTGTTCTTTTACTTAAAAAATGTATTAAAAGAAAAAGAAGAAAAGAAATAAAATACTAAACCGTCTTAATACGTTCTAATCTAGTCAATTGCCGGATGATTTTTCACTAACTCATCCCGTCGAAGGAAAAATCTTCCAAATTGAACAAGACACCCTTCAACCTTGACTCGATTTGACTTGAATCTCCTTGAATATGTCGCGGGATAGAACCATGGAGTTAGATGCTGGAATATATTGAATCTTCGACCAACTGTCCGACGAGAGTTGCTCAAATACGCACACGGACGACTACTGTCGTTGGGTGAAACACGACTGCTGATATCACGGACAATCGAGATTAATCCGCTCTTCTATACGGGGCCATGCACGATCTACGCATGAGTTTCTATTAGTGCAGGGTTTATCACGAACTTGATTGACGTTTGCAACAATCTTGGTGAGTTGGTGACATGTTTTGTGAACTTCATTTGATATGTTATGAACTTCATTTAATCTATTAAGAAATTGAAGAACTGATACTCAACATATCATGTCAAAAATTCGTCATATATATACTGTTGTCATTACGCAACAAAGATATGTAATGATAAAAGAATGTCAAAAGTATATGATTCAGCAGTCAGAGTCACTATCTGAGGGGGAGGGGGATGAAACATGCCAGTAACTACCTTCATCACTCCTGGGCGTGGCACTCCATCTGAGGATGGGGTCGACCCATACCCGGAGGCTCCTCCAGGCAATGCAGATTGAGGTGGAGGTGATTGACGTAGAGGGGATGGAGGTGGCGACCCTTGCACAATGAGGTCTATTTTCCTCCAGTATCCTTCCAGTTCTTCTTCCCACGCCCGCTGAGCAGTGGTGACCACCAGGGGATCAGGTTCTGGTATCCCTTCTTCCTCTCCTTCCTACTCTTCTTCATCCTCCCATCAGCATAAACATGATCTTCCTCCTCCTCCTCCTCCTCCTCTTCTTCTTCCTCCTCCTCTTCTTTCTCATCCTCATCCTCTTCTTCCTCCTCATCCTCAGCATCTTCAGTGTCCTCAGGTTCCTCATCAGGATCACCAACATCACTTGAGTTGTTGGATCACTCCTCCATCAGACTACTAACCTCTGTAGCGTCGGAATCAATTTCAGAGGCTCAAAATAAAGACCAACAAAGTAGTAAATAAGTATTCAAATTAACGCGACTATAAATGTGTTTACCACCAGTTCGTCGTCCGTATCGGATGAAGAAGAATTTTGGTGCGAGTCAAACATCGTGGTTATGTGTTTTGTGAAGTTTTGCAGCAAAGGGCACTTATGAAGACGAAAACACACAGGGACAGGAAAGGAGTAATGAGATTTGAAATACACGTATGGTCGCGCTTGTATCGAATGATTCCCTTAGTAAGGGGCGCATATGAAATCGAAAAGATACATATAAGAGCAGTTCGGAAGCCAGAAAGACACTTTGAAGGGCACGAGAGTTATTTCATTTGGAAGATATAAAGAATACATGGTCGCGCGATACAGCGCACTGTTCCGAAACTATACATGTAAAGCACGTATGGTCGGGCGATGCATGGATGAGAAAATCAATTTTTGGTCGGATTAATAATTATTGCTCTTTTGGGTTTATACGTAATGTCAGAGGCTCGACTGTGATGATAGGAATGAATGTCACTATCTGATGTGTGTGTGTGTGCTCTTTTAATCCAGACTTACTAAAGATGGGAAGAAGAAGAATATAATCGACATACATCTTATACAGAAAATAGAAATCAATTTAAATAATACTCATATCAATCCTTTCATTTCAATTATATAAAAATAAAGTCAACAGATTACAAATTATCGGAGTCAAAGAAGCTCAAAATGGAGATTCGTGCTCATGTCCTCTTCCTTCCAATGTTCAACAATCAAGCCATTGTTGTGCAATGATCAAGCCATATCCCAGGGTCGTTCGTAGTTGTCCATGGAGTAATTGATGTTTAGTTTTCGTATTCTTGTGTTCCTTTGGGGAGGCTCGCTCGGCCCTGACCCATCACAACACATCATCTCAAACAATGCCTCTGTACATATATTCGAAAGCATCATGTAGTGTTGGAGTGAAGAAGAGCGTTCTACTATCATGCTGCGCTTTATCCTAGAAGACACATCAGCACCACTTAAACTTATTCTGGCGAAGTCGGGGAACGAAACCGGAGAAGGAAGCGTCATTGGCAATAATGTTGTGGATAAGGATGGACGGGTGTTGTTGTTGTATCTATTTGAAGTTGTATTTATTTGCGTTGAGGACGTGATATCCAACTGTTTTCCATTCATTGTGCATGAAAGGACGTAAACTTTGAAGACAAACGTTGCTTTTGATTTAATGTAGTCTGTTCAGATGTTGCGTTTATTAATGAATAGTTGGAGCACGAATGGTTCGATAGGTTAATCACATCGGGTCTCGATCGTATCGACTGAAGTGTGTTTGTCTCGATTAGGTTATTTGGGATGTTTAACTATGACAAAAACATGCATGTTGATATATTTTGAATGTATCTGAATGAATTTGACAAAATTGATACAACTCATCGCGTTAGGAACGAATGCATCAGTAAGATGGATTTTTGCTCATTATATAAAATCGACAGGACTCATCGCGCTAGGATTATAAAATATAAAATATTCATATCAACCAATCATTTCATCTATTATATAAAATAAAATCAACGAGTTACAAATATTGTAATCAAAGAAGCTAAAAATAGAGATTCAAAAAAAAAAGAAAAAGAAAAAGAAAATTCATGCTCATGTCCGTTTCCTTCCATTGTTGGGCTGCCTAATTTTGATTTTAACCAAGTTAATGAAGATTCATGCTCATGTCATTTTCCTTACAATGTTGGACCACAAACATGGTAGAATTGCTCGACGACGGAGCTTGATCACAATCAAAAGCATCCCAAAGAAGTAGGTCGAACTTGTAAAACCTTCATGTTGAAAGGCCAATCTTTACTACCCCATGATAGGATTTGCTAGAAGAGTTGGAGCGAACACAATCAGGAGATAACAAAGTCCATTATGGACAACTCACTTTATCTCGGAAGCCAAACCAACACCACTTCACTGGTATACCAGTATGTGTGTGTGAGTGGGAGGGGGGATAATTGGTAGAAGGCTGTTGGTTTGTCTTCCGAAATAAAGATAACTGTACATAATAATATGGTGTGTCGTATTCTGGCGGGGACAGAATCGGAGAAGAAAGTGATATTGGCAACCATGTTACGAATGAGGAGTAGGTTTCTTGTTATTGTGTCTATTTATAGAACAAAAATGATCATAATTGCACCATTCCAGCTGTTCAACATCACAACAAAATATGAAAAGACTCGCTCTGTTAATGAAAAGATGCAACACATGCAATTATGAAAAGACTACACGCACTGTCTATGAAAAGACTACAAGCGCAGTGTTAATGCAGGTATATGTCTTCGGGAAATGGGTTTAGGGTTTTGGGTTTAAAATTTAGGGTTTAGGGTTAGGGCCCAACATAGATATTCGGGTTTGCGCTTAGCCGTCAGCCGTGAATAGAACAACATGGATGCTGTACTTAATACTGATTAGTTGGAGTACGAATGTCTCATCCAGGTTAACCATGAATGTATCGTGGTTGACCAACAGCCGCATTTTTTCTGACTTGGCTATTCGTGTATTTAATTATGGCTAAATTATATAAAAAAAACTCTAATTACTCTATTTGACACGCTAAGTGAATATGAATGGACAAACATACTTGTGATTACATCAGCTTTTATCGGTTGCTAAGACACTTGTTTGATTGGAGACAATATTTTCAAGTAGATTTGAAACAAAGAGACTTCATTACATTTCTCGTAAGAGCAACTTGTCTTGGATGTGAATCAATCACACATTGTGCATCTCATAGTTTACATAGGCATTACACGAAATTTAAACTGTGTAAAAGTGATGAATTATATACCAAAATTATGAGTTCATGCGTAATGAACAGATTTTGGTTGTTTAGTGTAGTTTTTTAGGGTCTGACTGCGCTATCCGGGTTTACCACATATAGTCGCGCTCTTACCATCAGACGTGCTTATAACATGATAGTTGGAGCACAAATGACTCTTCCACGATAACCAAAATGAGTCACGGTCTTGTCGATTGTTTTGTTTGTTTAATCGTTTAGGTCCTGATGAGATAACTGGGATTACCACGTATAGTCGAGCTCGTACCCTCAGATGTGGATAGAATCATGGATTGCTGGATAGTTGGAGCATGAATGATTCTTCTAGGATAACCACGACGAATCGCGATCTTATCGATTGCTTGTTTTTTTAATAGGTTAGGGCCTGACTGCATTATTTGAGTTTACCACGTATGTTGTGCTTAATACAGGATAGTTGTATCACGAATGTCTTGTCGATTGAAGGCGTAATCCCTTATCGGCTGCCCGAATGCCAAAAAATAACACTGGAATTTGTTGTTTCTGTCGACATGTATGTGAGTTACGATCCCTAGATTCAACCATTCAAGGAGATACGTGTGGGACGCAAGCTTGCTGTAATTTTCTTCGGGCAAACCTCGGACGATGTTGAGGAGCAACAAGTTTCCCTATAGTTGGAGCACAAATGACTCTTCCGGGATAACCACGACAGGTTACGGTCTTGTCGATTGCTTTGTTTGTTTAAGAGTTTAGGGCCCGACTGTGTTTTCCGAGTTTACCACGTGTAGTCGCATGCGTATCGTCAGAAGTGAATAGAACCACGGATGTTGTGCTTATTATAGGATAATTGAAGCACTAATGCTTCTTCCGAGATAAGCATGGTGGGTCAGGGGCGTGTCGATTACTTTGTTTGGAGCACAAATGGTATTTCTGCCTTGTCAAATCGAATAAAAAAGCAGAACATGAAAAAACGTGATGTATTAATGCCGACGAAGAATATATTGTAAAATTGAAAAAAGACTTGGATACTAATTCCGGGTTCACGACTATACTATAATTGATGACAACGTCATCTTCTGAAATCATTCTTCATCTTGTAGCTAGCTTGCAAAAATAAAAATGTTGAATCGTCAATGACACGTTTCTCCCTCACTCTACTCCCTCTCACGCCGACGTTGCAGCTGCCTCTACTCCCTCTCACGCTGACGTTGCAGCTGCTTCTACTGCTATGCAAGTCGATGTTGTAATCGCCCTTACTCCCACACACGTGAAAGCCAACGTCTCCACTCCATATCCAGTCGTCATTGCCTTGGATGAAGACGACGAAAAGGACGATGATGAGGAGGATGAAGACGTTGTCAATGATGATGATGATGATCAGGATGACGATGAAGATGAAAATTATAATGGTGACGATGACGAAGATGATGGTTATGATGAAGATGACGACAACGTAGTGAAAATGAAGAGAACACTGAGGAGGAGGAGGACAACGAAAATGAGAACTCCGATGAAAGCGATGAAGACATTGATGAGCTACCCGCTGAATACCCTGACTCATCCAATGATTCATGAAGAGTGCGGTCCCCATACTCGTGGATTTCAAGGACTAGTCCGACACCGCCATCACCTACGCCAGATTCATGGATGAGTCCGGCCATGATGGTAGTCAATTTTGAAGTGGATTTAGGTTGATTGAACAGTTAAATGATGGTTAAATGACTAAAATACTCCCAATTTCCAAACGACCGGTATCAGCATTGAATCCCTATCAACCAAAGTAAACAAAAAAATATGGAGATTAACACCTGGAGAAGATTAAACATGGATTAGATTAAAAGCTGAAAATTGAAGTATCAAACTTGAAAACTGAAGTATTAAACTGGTGAAGATTAAACATAGATCAGTAGTAGTTCCAAACCACAAGTTCAGAACTCAACAAAAACCACAAGTTCATAACATACAGTTGATCAAAATGCACTCTAAACACATGTTCGTACACATCTAAACGCAATAAAACTCATGTTCACTTTGGCTTCAGAAATTTAACAGCCTGTTCATCATTGAGTTTGTCGACCAGATAGTAGAGCCACTCCTCACAGACATCATTCTCAAGTATCATCCACATTTGTCAAGCTGAGACATTATCAAGGAGGTGTGTCACGATGGCAGTCCGCGTCCATACGTTAAACTACGTGTATGACCTGAAATCATCCATCAACCGCCTTGCAACATCCAATGGTGGGCCAATAAGAGCATGAAGGATTTTAACATAAGCCCTGATCTCTGAGTAGCAGTGTTTTTTTTCATCATCTGTGGGCATTGGCGATTTTCCTTTGTTCCGCCGAGCCCTAGGAACTGCTTCAGTAACCCCACCGTCCTCGCTACCTCGAATGTCCTCCTCCTCCTCTATTGTTTTGGATCCTTCAGTCTCACCAATGTCTCCAGCATCTCGTGTGTATCCACCAGTTGCCCTATCCTTCTCGAAGATCTCACACCAATCTTCATAGAGAGAAAATGGTTTTTCCCTCAGTAATTTATAATCAGGATTGATCTACAAACACAATACAACAGAAAATGTCAGAAATCATTAAATTGAACATGACTAAATGGAAACCAAAAGCCTACATCAGAAGACGAATAACAGAAACATGACTAAATGGATTGCTTAAGTTCAGTACTGAAAATCAAAAGCATGACTAAATTGCTTTAAGTAAAGCAGAAGCTATATAAGTAAAGCAGAATGCACAATCAGAAACCTACATGTTTAGTATACCAGTGTTCCATTTCAAATTGACAATCAGAAGCAGAATGAAACATATCAGTGGACCCAAAATACCAAATCCTGCAATACTGAAGACCACCTCAAATTGGAAAAGTTGATGAAATATCATGGACAAAAAATGATCTTACCCTCACAATTCCAGCCCAGATTGTTTCATCTTCAACCACCAACTGATTTGTTGTCGGATCCACAGACACCCCGCTCATGGCCATGAAATTGGATAGCAGATCATATGTATTCTTCCATACGTGAAGTTTTGATTTCAAGTGTGGCACAACACGAATAGTGGTACCTCTTACCTTCATGGCAATCCTCTCAGCACATGACACAAAGTATCCGGATTTGAACCCTCCTTGGCTTCGCATTCCTTCTTGCACTAGTTGTTTTGCTGCATCGATCAAGGCTTGCTCTTCGGATTGTAGCCACACATTCTTCCTCTCCCTTTTCTTTATTCCCCCACTACCTCCGTCCTCACTTGCGCTGGTAATTTTGCGTCCGGGAGCTTTGGTAAGACTTTTCCCTTGCTGCTTCTCTACATCCTCGAAAGTGCTCTCATTTGTGACTACGTATTTAGCCCTTAAGTCCAAAGGATCTCCAACTACTTCGGAATTAGTTTTTGGGCACCTACCCAGCACGCAGGGCGGACCCTTTCAGGACTCCGAAGGAGCACATGCCCCTCCTTAAATTTTGTAAAAACGTTATTATATAATGTCATGTATTTAATTGTCAACAATAACAAAAAGTGCGGAATGCAGGTCAGATGGTAGGAACTGCATCGGATTCATTTTAACCCACCAGGGTTCTAATCCCACCGCACTAAATATTTTTTGGATTAAAAAGCTAAAAAGCACCGAAATTCCCAAACCTTACATTTCCAGTCCTCTTGATCTTATTTTTGTTCTTTATATTTATCTTGCATCTTGGTAATTTGCCTCTCAAATATAAAAATTATATTTCTGAACATCAATTTGGTTACAATTTTATCTTTTTTTAAAAGTTCTATAACTTTGAACTGGAATTTTTTTAGATCCATTTTTCAAAAATAAAATTCAAACTAAAACTCAATATAAGTAGATAGAAACGATAAAATTTCTTGCACTATAAAATTTTTGTTCTAATTGTTTCGATGGAAAAAAAGGAGAAGAAGAGGTTTTGTTGAATTGACGAGGGTGTTTCCGTCAATTACAAACTCGGAAATTTTGTAACGCTCCAAATCACACCAATTTGCAGGAATTAGTTTAGTACTCCCAATCAAATTCAGGGGAAAAAAGGGGGGAATTCGGAACGTTTGATCGATTTTAGAGATCCAAATCAAAATCTCAGTAAACAGATTTTCAGTTTGATTAAGATAGTTACGAATGGCGATAACTACCGTAATCAAACCCTATGACAAGCAAGCGGACCCTTAAGATTTTGGACTCAATAACAATACTAGAACACTATTGATAACATTGTATTTTCAAAACTACTATTCAAATTTCCCACCGCCCGCACCTTTTTGTTCATTTGTGATATAAATCACCATGGGTTCCATCCATTGATCCGAACCTTTTTGTTCATTTGTGATGCATTCTTGTTCACGTGTCTGGAATAGTCTTCGTAAAGGACGTGAATGCCAGACTAGAACGCGTCTGCTCGTCAGCACAGTGAGATATTTAATATAGATATCACACATCTAAATTGAAAGGTGAGATAAAATTATAACTCTAAACAGCTAAGAAATCTGTGTCGTGTTACTAGCGGGCCTAGCGGTTAGTGATGAAGCCAGGCGGGCCAGGAGAGGAGAGGAGGGAAGGGAGAAAGAAACGACTCTGCTTCCAAGGACCCCTTGATTAGGAATCTTGTTTCTTTAAATTTGGTCGGCCGGTTCACATGGGGCATCTTTGCCATTTATTGATTCGGAAAGCATAAACATACTGAATATAAATTGGACACTACTTCAAACACAAATCTTTATATGCTCTGCGTGCTCAATTCGTACTCAATCTTTTCGTAGCACCATCCGTTTTCGAAATTGGTCGCACTATTGGAAAGTTTATACATTGTAGATGAAAATTCACATGCTTTGGTCCAGTTTCGACGACGTTATCACCGTTTAATGGAGGGTTATGAATCCCCTTGGGTTAAGTAGTCATAAATAGGGTTTTAGAAATTT
>JAOYMZ010051491.1:0-13951 GCA_025802335.1 Pinguicula primuliflora | reverse complement strand
AAAATTATAAGAAAAAATATTATATTTAAAATAAAAAAAATTAAAACAGGCTAAACAGGTCAGCCTGTTAACCTGCCAGGCTGGGAAACTCAACCCAACCTGGTCTGTTTTTAAAAATAGGCTAGCTTGGCCCGTTTTCTAAACAGGCCGGGCTGGCCTGACACGTTTTTTAAACAGGGTGGGTCGACCCATATCTGCGCTTTTCGCGGGCAGGCTGTGTTGGACCTGTTTAGTGACCTCTACCTGTAAACTTCAAGGCTACTACAGTGAATCCCCCCAAACCGGCAGTTCCACGGTCAAATTCCAATGCCCAGCCCTTCACATACATATCAGCTAAGGCAAAGGAAAAAAGGAAGGTGGCAAATGTTACTGGTGATCCTTCTGGGACCAATAAGACAATGGCTTCAAAATCATCCAGTTCCTTCCCAGTCCCCTCAACAGTGGCTTCAGGGAGTCTTCCTTCTCCAATTATTCCTTTTGGTTCCTCAGCAGCTTCATCGGCTAGTCCTAACCATGTGGCATTCTCTATTCCTCACCCTTCATCCGCTGATCTTTCAAGTAATGCGGGTAAATCGCCTTCTGGCCTTTCACTGGACACAAAAGTACCAGATAAAGCTGGCTTCCAGGTGGGCCGCCAGGAGCTCCTTCTGGCCTCACATAAGCCTCCAGTTGACGGGCATCATGCTAAGGGGGATCCACCCTTGGATGCAATGATACTGGAGAATAAAGGCAGCCATGATAAAGATCCGTCCTCTTCATCTAGTGAGGAGCCTGCTTCCTCCGATTAGTGAGATCCTTCCTTTACTTTGGTCTTTTATGGATTTTAAGATTTTTTCATGGAACTCGCAAGGAGTGGGTAATCTTCCTACCCTTGCTACAATTCATCATTTAATTACTTCGTATAAGCCTAGTATTCTTATCCTCCTGGAAATAGGTATAAGTTGCCCGTTTGCTCAACGAGTCATCGATCTCATTGGTCATGGGTTTTCAAACTCTATTAGAGTAGAAGCCCAAGGGTTTTCAGGTGGTATATGGGCGCTTTGGAAGGATATTGTTCATATTTCAGTCATACGGTTAGACTGGCAATTTATTCATATGTGTGCAGCCTATGATGACTGTTTGTCCCTTAATATTACTGTGGTTCATCCTCTATTCCCTGGATTGCATGGGGTGACTTTGATGCATTCATGCACAAGGAGGATAAAATTGGTGGGAGAGCTTCATCAGGTTGTTCACACTTTAGGAACTTTGTTAACCAAGATGATTTATCTTCTCTGGGTTTTATAGGTTCATGCTTTACATGGTCTAGGGGACACTGCCATGAGGGAATTGATTGGATCCTTGTTAACGATACTTTTAAGGCCGTCTTCTCTGGTAGTGGGGTGGAGCATTTGCCTCGCCTATCTTCTGATCATTCCCCCATCTGTGTATCGGTTAGATCTGATGATACCAATCAACACTCGGAGAAGTCCTTTCGCTATTACAAGATATGGGAAGCTCACCTAGGGTGGCATAGCTGGTTTTTCGATAATTGGCCCTCAGATGCACCCCTTCTGGAGGTTTTATCATACTTCCAGGAGCATATTGATGATTGGGAAAATAATTACTTCGGTAATGTTTTCAAACAAAAGCACCGGCTAATCAACCGTCTGGCTGGTCTGCAAATTTACTATGCTCGGAAGCCCACAACCTATTTAAAGAATCTGGAATCTTTGTGTCATAAGGAATTGGAAAATCTACTCAACTGTGAAGAGTTACTTATGAGGCAATCGAAACAGAGTCAATGGATCAATTTTGGAGATAAGAACACTAAGCACTTTCATTCTAGACATAAGGAAACTCGTCGTCAAACCAGGGTTAAGCAGATTCTTTTGAATGACGGATCCTGGTCCTCTGACCAATCCGCATTACTTTTAGCTGTATCAGCTTATTTTGCCAAGGGTTTTGGTACCAATCTACCTCAATCCAGGACTGCTGCTCCACTATTCCCACTGCGGAAATGTTTTTCAGGTTTATCTGACTCACACAGGGCTCTTCTATCTAGTCCTATGGGTGATCTTGAGATAAAACAGGCGTTGTTTGACATAGACTCTAACAAAGCTGCGGGTCCGGACGGTCTTTGAGCAGGATTCTATCAGACCAAATTGGGGGTAGTATCTAATTCACTTGTGGCTTTTGTGCAGAAGATTTTTCTTAAGGTCAAGTTCCAGAGGCGGCCAACAAAGGAATGATCTCATTATTGCCAAAAGTCTCCAACCTCGAGAGCTTAGACAATTTCTGTCCCATCAACCTCATAAACATCAATACGAAGATGGTTACAAAAGTCATAGCTAATCGGCTGCGAGTGCTTATGCCTTGTGTGATCTCACCGAACCAGTCCAGCTTCATACAAGGTCATAGCATTACAGAGAACATTGTGGTAGCCCAAGAAGCTTTGCACACTATGCGACTCTGCAAAGGGCAGAAGAAGTATATGGCCTTAAAGACTGACCTAGCTAAGACCTTCGACAGAATGGAATGGAATTTCATCCAGGACACACTTGATGACTTGGACATCCCTGCTTATCTCTCTAGGGTAATCATGTCTTCTCTGGCCATGAGCGCTACCCAAGTAATCTGGGATGGATTAAGGGGTCCAATTTTCTCTCCCAAAAGAGGCGTTCGTCAAGCTGATCCCATTTCACCGTACTTATTTGTTCTTTGTATGGATTGTCTGGGTCATCTGATTGAGTATGCCCCAGCTGCGGGTTATTGGAAACCGTTGCGGTTTGGCCATCAAAAATTCCCACTTTCTCATCTTATGTTTGTCAATGACCTTATTCTTTTTGCGGAGGCTACGGAGGAACAGGCCTTGGTCATTCGTGAGATTCTTCAAATCTTCTCCTTATCATCGGGGCAGACGGTGAATCAGAATAAATCTGTCCTCTGGCTATCACCAAACACTGTAGACTCGGAGGCTGCTAACATTGAATCTGCACTAGGCACTACGAGAGTGGATGATCTTGGGGTGTACCTCGGCGTGCCCCTTATCCACAATTGCATTTCTAGTGAAACATATGCCAAATTTCAGGCAAAGAGACAGCGTAAGGCCCACTCCTGGGGGTCAAAGAAAATCTCTAAGACTGGGCGTCTAGTGCTATGTAAATTCATCCTACGTTCAATTCCTCTTTATCCCATGCAAACAGCTTCATTCCAACTTGCGCTGTGTGACTCCATGGACAGGATTATTTGCAGGTTTGCATGAAGTGGTGACACTGGTCAATCCCACTGCTCTATGGTTGCATGGAATAAGCTTTGTAGGATAAAAGAGAATGGTGGTCTAGGGCTGAGTAGGTTTCGCCATGTAAATAAAGCCTTTATGCTCAAATTAGCTTGGGAGTTTTTCACTAGACCGGACAAGCTCTGGGTCCGTGTGTTCAAGGCCAAGTATAATGTGCAAGAGATCCCTTTTTTGCAGCAGCATTTAAACCCCAAAGGCTCCCACCTTTGGCAACAGATTTGTCGGAATCTGTCACTAGTAGCCCTGAACACATGCTGGATCATTAAAGATGGACAACATGTATCCTTTTGGGTGGACATTTGATTCCCTTTTGATTCCCCACTCTGGAAACATTCCTTGCTCCCTTTGTCTTCTACTAATTTAGACCGTAAGGTTGGTAACTTCTGTTTGATTTCAGGTGGCTGGAATGAGGCAGTGTTATCCCTATGGCTACATTCTAGCATGGTGAACAGGATCTCACCATTCCCCCTCCCTTCCCTGGGGGAGGTCCAGATGTTCATTCATGGTTACATTCGCCCAATGGAAGGTTCAGTTGTTCAACTGCTATTGATCAGCTCTTAGTTCCGTACATGGAACCGCCGTCTTTCCCTTGGAAGCAGTTGTGGTCTCTCCAGGTACAGGAATATATAAAAAATTTCCTATGGAAAGTTCTTCATGGCACTCTCTGGACTATCAGTGAAAGGTTCAAGAGGGGACTCTCTCCTACCCCATCATGCTCCAGATGTTCTGGTTGCAAAACCATCATTCATGTTTTACGGGATTGTCCTAAAAGCCGTGAAATATGGCGATCCTTATATCCGAATGCTTCTCACTCTTTTTTCTGTGTGCAGGAAGCTGATACTTGGCTAGTTAGTATTCTCAATACAAATATTACACGGAGCAGTGGAAGGCTTTCTTCATTACTATATGTTGGAAATTATGGACGTCTAGAAATGAGGAGATTTTTCAGGGCAAATTTATTACTAACTCTAGTCTTCCATGTCTATTCAAGTGTTTTTTCAGGAAGCACAAAGGGTTTTTCATCATGAGAAGCTGCTCCGAGGAGACACGTCCCATAGGTTTGGAAGCTCATTTTATCCTCTTGCTTCTTTGGGTCTGCAGCTGCTGGTTGATGCAGCAGTCTGCAGGACGTCTGGTGCTGCAGCGTGTGGGGGAGTGCTCCGGGATAGCAATAGGAACTGGATGTTTGGTTTCAACATCAGAATTGTAGTCGGCTCCGTACTAACTGCCGAGTTGTGGGCAATATTGTATGGAGTGGTAATCACCTACAAGTTCGCACAACATGAGCTCTCAATCAACTCGGACAGCAAACAAGCAATTAATGTTATCAAGGGTCTTCTGACTGACTTGCAAAACCAGCGTTTGGCTCTTCGTATTTCGGATTGTTTGGCAATCTATGGTCGGTGTACACTTCAACACATAAGCCGAGAGTGGAACAAGGACTCTGATTTCTTAGCTAAAGTTGGTCTTTCCAACTTATCTCGAGATATCCAGGTTTTCTACTCGGCTATAGATTGCAGTACAGCTCCTGTACTGCAAGCAGATGCCACCTACTATTCGGACATAATCAGAAACTGGGGGCCAGCTTCCCAAGGAGACTACTTTAAGTCATTTCTGGGCGCATTATCGTCCAATATACTCGGTAACATGCATCTACAGTCTGATGTTGCTCCTAACCTGGGTTTTTCAGCAAGCCCTATTGACTTGCACCTAGATAGCCCCAGTTCAGAAGATTTTATGGGGACTCAGATCATTTCAGACAGTTCCTCTATCACAGCTTCGCTGGGAAATAACTGGCTTGTTACCATACCCGCAAGGGTTGATGATCCCACAAAGGAATTCCAGTTCGATCCACCTTGTAACACTATTAGTCTTTCTGTTTGTTTTCCTGGCTCTAGCCTCCATTGTAACAAAAAAAAGTTTTTGTATTTTGGCTTTTTGCATAGTTATGTAATGCCTCCTTCTATGAAAAAAAAAACACAATCAGAAAATGCAGAATCTTTGTCAAGAAAAATATTACAAGAATAATATTGGTCTTCTAATGGGCTAGGTACTGAGCATAAATTACAAGTCTTTGTCTTCGCTTGGCTGTAACATGGATAAATCTAGAATGGTTGGGTTTTTGGTATGCGCTTTGCTCTCAAATCCTTTGATCTGGTTTTGCTTCATTTAATTTTAATTAAAGAAGGACTGTGTTATAATCAGAGAGGATCGAGTTGGTCGATTTTGTATAAAAATTGAACTTCAATTCAGAAATGAGAAATTGCAGAGATGATTTTTTGAAGATTTGTAGTTTTTTCGAATTCGAAAAATTATCGCCGCCCCCTTTGTCCCGACGAAGGGTTGGCTGGTGGCGAGGAGAGACTGTTTTCTTCCATCATTTCGTCTCAATACAATTCTCTTTGAATTGGGGGTATCCTGCTATGAATAACCTTAATTTACACTTGATATGAGCCCTTAGATCAGTTTGGTTGAATGAATTTGTGTTATTGCACGCATTCGCTGTTCAAGTATAAGGGATGAGTTAATTTTTTTGGTTCTCACTCTTACACAGCTATGCAAATATGAAACGCTTGATTTTCTCATTGAAATTTTCCGGGAAACTTAGGCATCGGTTAGAAAACCGTAGAGATTGTTTTTCCATAGATGAACCAGCTTTCTCTAATTCTGCTCATCTACTGATGCAACCTCACAGTTTCCTCGAATAGTTGTAACAAGGTAAGGGCAAAATAGTAAAATTTATAAATTCTGTTCGAAATCCTAGTTTAATCCCCTCGAATAGTTGTGATACCGAACAAGTAGTTAAAGTATTCCCATCAACAAAACAATTGTTACCAAACAGGATTTCAAAGGGATTTCCATAGTTCTCCTACAACTTCCCAAAACCAGGTTTATTTTATCCTGGACACCAAACCCAAACTTAAAAAAATTTCAGTCCCAACCACTCATCCCTAATAAAGAAATGTTATATCCTGAGTTCTAATGATGACCACCATAAAAAAGAAAAAAATGCATTAATTAATTTTGGTTTTTAAAACCCGTGGGTCTCATATTTGGGCCCACGAGATCTAAACATATCCTGATCCACTGTGCCAGCTTGATGATTCTGCTCGCCTGTTGAGAAGTGACGAGTCAATCTGCATGATCATGGAAGAAGTCAAGAAGTTAACAGCTTGTCCTGGTCTTGAGCATTCCGTTGCAAGATTGAGTCAATAGGTGGGCATGATCCCACATCTATGTAGTTGGTTAGTTATGGTTGATTGAGTTAGAGTCCGTATTGTTATTTATAGCAGCTCTTTACATTGCTTTCAATAAGGGAAACATTCTATGAGTTCTCTCCATATACATTGACTCTACTGCTATTTCAATCTTATTCATACAAGATCATATCATTTCCCAACATCTGGTATCGAAGTCTTGCAATGGCTGCTGATAATAGATTCGTTCAACCTTCATTCCAAAATTCGACAGACATTATGATCACTCGAGTCTCTTGATGGAAAACTTCATCTGTTCTAAGTAATATTGGAACTTGATCGAGGTTGGGATCACTGCAGCAGATGATACAAGAAGGTGGCTAAGGATCTGGATCTCAAGGACCTCAAGGCCAAGAACTACATGTTCTATGCCATAGACAGATCAATTCTTGATACAATGTTGTTTAAAAACACAGCCAAGGATATCCGGGATTCCCTTAAGCAGAAATATCAAAGGAATTCTTGAATAAATGCGCACATCTACAGGCTCTTTGTAGAGAGTTTGAGGTGTTGCAGATGCACGCTGATGAAACTGTGAACACGTACTTTGGGCACACCCTATCCATTGTTAATTGCATGAAGAGTCAAGGTGAGAAAATGGAAGAGGTTACCATCGTGGAGAAGATCTTGCGCTCCATGACCAACAAATATGATTATGTGGTATGCATGATCGAAGAGTCCAACGATCTAGACAGACTCACCCTCGACGAATAGCAAAGCAGTCTTACCGTCCATGAGAAATAGATACAACGAAGTGTTCGTGAAGAGCAAGCTCTTCTTATTAATCATGGTGGACGATGGTCCTCTGGCCGTGAAGTAGGATGTGGTCATGGCCACGGAGGGGGGGACTTAGTCCCAGACAGAACAGACATGTTGTGGAATGCTACAAGTACCATAATCTCGGTCATTACCGGTGGGAGTGCTCACGACAAGATCAAAATGCATGGTTGAATTTTGGTGAGAGCTATGATGAAATGTTGCTGATGGCTCTTATGGTGCCAAAATCCAATCCATCTGAGTACGTGTGGTTCATGGACTCAGGCTGCAACAACCACATGTGCGGTGAATTGAATTTGTTCACTAATCTGGACAAGAATTTACAACAATCCATCATGCTTGGAAACAGACTTCGTATTCGTGCTGCAAGAAAGGAAAATGTGCGCTTGAATATTTTTGGAGTGATTCATGTGGTGAGTGATGTATTCTACGTACCTGAACTCACAAACAACTTGCTGAGTGTATGTCAATTGCAAGTACGAGGCTGTGCTATGTTGTTCAAGAACAACAGATGTAAAGTATTTCGTGATGATCGTGGCCTCATCATCAATGTCGCTATGGCCACCAGCCGCACGTTTCCTATCTTAGCACATCCTGCTCCCACGGATCCTTACTGCCTATCATCTCAGACATCTGATCTTGCAACAATTTGGCACAACAGATATGGCCATCTTAGCTGGAAGGGGATCAAAATTTTGCAATGGCATGGCATGGTGCAAGGATTACCGAAATTTGCCATTGCTCCAAAAGTTTTTGAACAATGTCTAGTTGGCAAGCAACATCAAGATCCTTTTCCTCAAGCAAGACTAAGGACAAGACCTTGGATGTAAAGAACAAGACTCTGAAAGAGACATGATGCAGCTTCAAGACATCCACAAAACACTTTTGTGTGTTCGGTTGCATTGCACACGTTCATTTACCTGAAGCTGAGAGAAACAAATTGGATGGCCACAGCTTCAAATGCATCCATCTTGGCATTTGTCATGAATCCAAGGATTATCGATTGCTGGATCCTGAGAAAAAGAAAATAGTGATTAGTTAGAATGTTAATCGTCGAGGAAGACAGTGAGACTGGAGTGGCTCATCTCATGCTCAACCTACTGTGGAACTTGCCTGGGAGGATCAAGAGCATGAACCCCAAAATTTAGCTACAACCGACTTGGAAGAAGTCGCATCTCCACCTAGGATTATCACTCTGCCCCCATGTATAATAGCGTTGAGTCTTATGATGACATTTCAGTATCCACTCCTTCATATTTGGATCAAGCGCCTCTTACTTGTGTCCAAAGGCCCCCCACTTGGCTCGATGATGACACACCTGTGGAAGGTCTCTCATAAGACGCAAATTTGGCTTTATATGCGGAAGGGTCTGATCCTCTTACCTTTCGCGAGGCATGACAATTAGAAACTTGGAATCATGCAATGGACCAAGATATCATGGCTATTGAGCGTAACAACATTTGGTCGTTAAATGGGCGTATAAGACCAAATACAACAAAAAGGAGAGGTGGATAAGCATAAAGCCCAGCTCGTTGTGCTAGGATACTGTCAGTAACCTGGTGTGGACTACTCTGAATTTTTTGCTCCACTCGCTTGCCTAGACACCATTCGTCTGATCGTTGCTCTAGCTACTCAATTTTCATGGCCCATCTTCCAACTCGATGTCAAGTTCGCTTTTCTGCATGACAACATGGACGAAGAGGAGTTCATCACACAACCTCTGGGGTACGAACAGGAAGGGGCAGAAGATAAGGTCCATCGCCTTCACAAAGCCATATAATGACTTAAACAGGCGCCTCGGGCCTGGTATTGTCGCATAGAAGGTTATTTCTACGAGAAGGGTTCACCAAGTGCTCATACGAAGCCACTCTCTTCGTCGAAGAAGATAAAGGGCAGTTGTTCATCATATGCTTGTACGTTGATGGTCAGATCTTCTGTGGTGATTGAGTGCATCAATTTGATTAATTCAAGTCGTCCATGACTACTTAATTCGATATGACGAACCTTAGATGCATGAGATTCTTTCTAGGGTTAGAAGTGAAACAGGAAATAGATGGAATTGCCATCTCTCAACAGAAATATGCTCAAGAAGTACTGTAGCCTTCTGAGGAGTAGTTTAAGGATGGAATGGATAGATTGTCAAAGGTTGGTTACGTATAATTTCTTACTTCATTGGTCTTTTCTCCCAAAATTGCCTATGCAGAAAAATTGTCTACAGAATTTCCAAAAGAGAGAGAGAAAGACTTACATGGCAGCTTCAAAATTCTCATGGTAGGATTGTTTAGGAAGCCATCCTAAATTTTAGCTAAAGATAAAGTTTAATGTTAGGGTTAAGATTGTTCCTTTTAAAATCTACATTTTATTGAATTTGAATTTTTTTGGTGGTGATACTGCCAAAAACAGAATCTATAATTAGTTCTTGAATAATTTCAACACGATAATTCCATAAACGGCAAGTCCTTTTCTCCCCAAATTGCCTATACCAAGAAAGGGCAATGATAATGTTGACGTTAGTATGGTTATTAGGGTGTCAACACATTTGTTTATATACTGATCAAGACAGAAAATACTTTTTATGTTTAGTATTATTGGCCAAGAAATCCGCTCAAGCATTTCCAAAAGAGAGAGAGACTTGCACATTTTATTTCAGAAACTTGTTGATTCTTTTCGTCTCCCAAAATTGCCTTTTGCCAAAAAATAGTCCCAAGCATTTCCAAAAGAAAAACAAGTCACATACAATAAGCAGGGAAATCAAAAATTGAGACCCTGCTTCTTAATAATACAATGAACAGGATTTGGTTCTTAAGGCTTTCCATTTGAAGGAAGCTGCTGTCCATTCCATGATTTCTCAGTTTCAATGTTTTGCCCTCCCCATTTCCGCATTCGTTCACTGGTCTGCTCTACCTGCACGTATGCATACAAGGGTAAACTCAAAATTAAGAACCATTTGTATTAAAATTACTTCATCATTTTTTATTAATCCGAGCAACAGCACAAGTAACTTCTAAGGTACATCTCGGATCTGGGGTGTGTGTGCGGTGAGGTAACTCACCGCACACTATGCAGTGCTCATATGGCACTGCGGGATTGGTGAGACAGGTGGGGCGATGTTCAACACTTTTACGCAGGTCCGCTAACCGGCCAATCCTGCACTGCCATCAGGACACTGCACACTATGCAGAGAGGTCCCCTCTTCCGTATATATCCACCCTTGCATTGCACGGATCAGAAATATGCATGCAAACATCAAGCACGCATTATACGGAACTCACCTCCTTGTTCCAATTTGTTTTGTATAGCACTATCAAGAGGAGCAGAGTCTGAAGAGATGTTCCCGCTATCATGCCACCCCAAAGACCCTGCCACAGGAAATCGAATCAAATCAGATTCAACTGAAATACAAAAAATAAATGACATGGGAAAGGAAATATGGGACTGACAACGAAGTGCATCTTAGTTGGTAAGACGTTTCACCTTTGACCAATAGGTCCAGGGTTCCAAGTGCATGGATGGAATGGTGATTGATTAATGTAACATGCTTTGAATTGCTTTTCTATGACTAAAGTGGTGTTTATTGGGTCCTGGCGTTCTAATACTAGAGTTGCAAGGAGAGCAAAAGTTCATTCGAGTTTACCACAACTCCAAGATTGACATAGTAACCAAGAAAGTATCCGAAGGGTAGGCCAAAAATGTAGTAGCAACCCAAATTGATATAAGCTACCATTGCTTGCCATCCACCTCCCACGGCCACGCCTGGAAGAGGGAGAATATTAGAATCTTACAGTACTTGATGATAGAGTTTCTTTATGGGGAATAAAGTAGCGTACCTGATATAACTGGCTGGACGCTATTGAGAACCATTGTTATGCCAAGAAGGCCTGAGAGGTGAGCAACAGCGCGCTGCATCTCTAGGCTGTTGGTAAAGATTTTGCTGAAATGGTTTCTTGTAGCTAGGATGACGATCATGCAAAGAATGCCAATTAGGAGGGACTGAAAGACGGTAATATAGACGGAGTATTTTGCTGCTCTTGGACGTCCTAAGCCGAGCTCATTGGAGACACGGACACTGGGCAAAAATGTTTACAAGAATCAATGGATATAGTGTTCGTTGAGAACTCGAAACGATTCAACATGATAAGGACTTCTTTTACCTTATAGCTGCATTAATACCGATGAAAACCATGGATTCCCAGCCATTGACATTCATGCTACAAGAGAAAGGAAAAATGTATAAACTTGACTTGGAAATGACAATAAAATTCTGTTTTATGTTGTGCTGAACTGATATGAACTATTATGAAGAGTTTCTTACCAAATAGAAAGGGATCCAACGGCAGTCACGGCATTTCCCAGATGTCCAGTTAGAACAATAATGCTCATCATATACCAGAGTTCCAGGCAAAGCATCACGGCAGATGCCAAAGAGAGCCTCACAAATGCCCATATCTCGTTGAAGGCAGTCCAGGAGAAACCTTTCCATCCATCCTTACACCATCCCACCACATAAACAAACTGCGCAATTGCAGTAATCCAGCTGGTGATATCATAGGCCACGGCTGCTCCAGTTGCGCCCCAGTTGAGCACATTAACAATGAGCCAGTTCAGGAGAACTTGTGCAACCAGAACAAGAAAGGCAATCCATGCAAGAACAGTAACTTTGCTCTGTGATTGTAGAAACTTTTGGGCCGGAAATATGATAGCGAGTGAAAACATTTGAGGGACTACCAGCAGTGTGTAATACCCCGCAAGTACTGCAATGTCCTCGTCCTGGCCAAGGAGTTTGAGGACCGGCGTAGCGAATATGTAGAGCGGAAGAAGGAGAAGGCAAGTAGCAAAGAGAATGATGATGGAGCGCTGCATATAGATGCCAAGCATGTGAACTTGTCCAGCACCGTAAGCCTGCCCACACAACGTTTCAAGGGCGCTCCCCATGCCAAGCTACAACAGTTTGCAAGACATGAATTATTTCCCATGTTACAAGAGATCATCAATTCATGTGATACCACCAATATCGGATCATGATAACTCAAGCAACGGAAAACACAAATGAAGTTTCCTATTTGACACATCCAATGGATGCAAATCATCAAGAAATCTGCTTTTGCGCACGTTATCATGACTTATGTAGAACATAGCAGAGTCCGCAATTCCAGCATTTTGCAAAGTTCTAATTCATTCTACATATTCAAAACAAGTAGATGATTTTTGAAGTATGTCTTATTTCATTATCAAAAAATAATTGTTCGAGAAAATGACTAAAAATTTACCGAAGGATGCCAGAATTTGGGGATGTCAATACTTCTTTTTACTATTAGGCCGGAAATTGGCATTGTCGAATTTTGCTATGTGACTAGGGATTTGCTATGTGACTAGGGAGTCACCACATTTTACAACTACTATTTCTCCCACATTTTATGGTCTACAAAAATATCTCATTGCCTCATTCTCCGATCCAGTCCAAACGTTGACATTTTTTCGGCATAATTAATTTGCGCCTCCACGAACAATTAATGAAACAGAGAAAATTTACAGAGCTTACTCACCATGAACCCGAATGCGAAAGTTCCGATGACGGAGAGCGCGATGGAGAAGGCGGACAGCTCGATATCGCCGAGATGTCCGACGAACATAGTTGTGACGGAATTCGTACCGAATTGGCACAGAATCTGAAACGCAATCGGACCTCCAATCCTCCATAGCTTCGCCGTCTCTATGCAGAAAACGCTCCACCAGTCCCTCAATTTCGTCACCGGATAGTAGTCGCCGTCGTCGTCGAGGAGGCTACCAGGGTTCCGCCGCTCGAGCAGAGGCGCCTCCATTAATCCCGATAAACTCCGGTTAGAGACGAAGAAAGGACTGAGATACCGAATCTTGAATATCTTTGGTCAGTAGCTCATTCGGTTCTCTCTCTCCCTGTGTGCGCCTGTGAAAGTTGTTACGTGCTGCTTCAGTAAACAGAGAGCGGCCCATGCTACTTGGGAGCCCTTCATTACATACGGAATCCTATGGGATGTAGATCTTTTTGGTTTCTTCCCATATTTTACTATTGACTCCCTGTATTTAATGAAATTGTAGAAATACCCAAAAATAACGAACTACTAACATTATTTGCTGATTGGCTCCCTGTTTGCATCGAAATTATAACTGGGTTTGCACCACGTAATTCTAATTTGCATTGACAGCTGAGAGGACCTGAGGAGCTTAAAATTGTATGATTTTTTATATATTAAGGAATTGAGTGAATCTTTGGTGTTCAGGTTAAATATACATGAAATTATATAAAGTAGTTATTTTTTATTGACCTCTAAACTAATAGAAATAAGTGGGACAAACTAGTGGATAGGTTGCATCTAATTGTATTTCATATATTAAGAGTAGAATGCAGTTATTTAGTTTGTTCGTTATTTATGTAGGCATTTATCTATTTCGGTATGTATGTAGTCAGGGGCGGATCCAGAATTTGATGACTGGGGGTGCTCATTTGATGTACCAGTATTGGCTTTCCCCGCGACCGAAATCGATATACCGGTACCAGTACCCATTTCCGGTACCGCCTGTCAGGATCGTGCTTTATGTTGGCAGTTAATCCATATTTATCCATAATCAAGAATGCTGCTAAACCCTCTTCGACAAAACC